>JARJDS010022560.1:0-50578 GCA_030264155.1 Atheta pasadenae | reverse complement strand
CTGGGTATTGAACCCGTGTCGCCCAGGTGAAAGGCAACCTCCTTATACATTAAGCCATTCAGCTTCGTATCGTTTACACTAAAAATAGATAACTTAAGTTGCCTACCTACGAAAATGTGTAAAGCAAATACAATACAACAGAATTAAAAGCGAAAAATGTTATTACAACAAATATTAACCTGAAAACGATAAATGGGATACACAAAACGAAAGAAATCGCATAAGATTAATACATTTATTAAAAGTTAAAGCCGCAAAGCTAAAGGAAAAGGGATTGCATGTTTGGATTGGAAATTAAATTTTAAACAGTATAGAATTTTTTATTTTTCTCTAGCTCAAAAAAGCTTTTTTGGCCGAATAAGTAACAAGGCTAACCCCTTGATGATTTTTTGGACGGAAAATTAAAAGTTGGAAATGTAAAAAACAAAGTAATGGAAATTGTTACAATTGTCTTAAATAATAGCGGAATGCAAAAAATGTTTAAAAAGTGAGTTAATAGTTTTATAGAAAACAAGAAAAATCTATAGCAACAATTTGAAAATGTTAATATTTACTCAACTTTGAGTCTAAAAATAAAATACTTAGATTGTAAATTTTGAATTAAAATTAAAAATGAAATGAAAGAGTAACTCTTTGGCTATTTTATAAAAATATCAAAAGTATAAGGCTAACCCCTTGATAAATTTGCAGAATTGGTTGGAAAATTAAAACTTGGAAATGCAAGAAATAAAATATTGGTGATTGTTGCCAGTGCTAAAAATATTGTAGACATACGAAAACATGTTTAAAAAGTTGTCTAGTTTTCTCGTTACTTATACTTTTCTTCTGCATACAAAATTTATAAAAAATACAAACTGGTGGCGCATTCTAGTGGCGGGTGCTGTAACTAACGAATACAGATTCCTGCAAATGTCGGTAACACATAATGTAGCTAGTGTTACTCGCCACTAGGTAGCGCCACGTATCTAATGAAAGCTTAAATAAAATACAATCTCTATTATTAAAAAAACCATGTATATTTCTTCACATAACTTCAACATTTTTCCAATAAATACATCTCATACAATTGTTTATTCTTATACTCCGCAATACCAAACTCAGGCACACAAGCCAATTCAACAATCTCATCAAATCCTTCATCAATCACAGGTTCTTGAAATCCTTTATAATGCGAATGAATAATAATATCTGAAACCGGCGCATGATCTTCTTTAGTCAACTCCCGAAATTTGTTATTATGCATCGCCCGTAATTTATCCACCTTCATATAAAAACATCTACAAGGCACACCAAAACTTTTCGCAACCTCAATAAACCTAGACCTTGACTCTCGATCCTTATTTGTATTATCCACAACAACTTGCTTCTTTGCTTTAAGTGAATCCTTCACAAGTTGTATACATTTCTGCCAGGAACCCAATAAATCCCTATTAACATGCACATAACCATTCGGTAGTAAATGCTTTTTACAGAACGAAGTTTTTCCAGAAGCTGGTGACCCAACCATTATAATCACTTCAGGTTTCCAGTCACTTAAAGTTGAATCATTTAAAACAAAACTAGTTTGTTTACACATTATTTTAGGCTCATAAGGAATAACAGATTTCAAATCCGACAAAGGCTTTTGACCCATAAATATTTCTTCTGGAGTGTAGAACTTTAACAAAGCATTTTTAGCAAAGAATAAATCAGCAAATGAATGATCTTTTGGTGTTGTTCCACGTTTTGGTCTACCTGCTGCATCACCAACATAAAACGATTCAGTTTTATTAATTTTATCTGCATTTCTTTCAACTAAAGCATCCCACATTCCTATACAAGGTTTACGCATTATATTCTTTTGTATTGCAAGGAATACAACCATTGGTAATTTAATTGTATTTAAAATATCCTCAATTTTTTGTTTAAAATCTTTACGTTTTGATGAATCACACCCTAATGGTGATTGATTACTAAATATAACAAGTTTGTAATTTTTATTATAATAATCCAATAAAACACTTGGCACGTTTTTGTTTAACAACATCCAGTCTTGATTATTTTCTGGATATTTTTTACCACTCTTAGGTTTAATTAAAGTCCCATCCATATCAAAAGCAGCAATTTTAGTTGAACTTTTTTCAGCATCTGGAGTAAATACCATATGATCCTTGAATTCTTCCCATTTTCCACTTATTGTTTTAAAAGGTGTAACAATTTCTTTTTGTGGATTTGTACTATTAAAAAACGATGTTATTTTCTTTGATGTGTCCACTTTAAATCTTTTATTATCCATAACTCGAACTCTATAAGCCATGTTATCAATTATTATTATATCTTCTTCAATATCTTCAATATGTTCTTTGTTATTAGTTAAATTAAGTTTATAAGTTGAATTAGGACATAATTTATATCCATTAAATTGTATAGGTGTATCACTTAATTGTATTTTAAGTTTTCTTTTCTTTCCATGAGATTCTTCAGTTGCAAAGGTTATGTCTTTCAATACCAAATTCTCCGTGATTTCGTGTTGTTCAGTATCACTACACAAAAAATATGACATCTTAACTTGTTTTCTTAGTTTATATTTTAATAACTTGGTATATTTTATTGTGGTTTATCAAACAAAAACACAGAATTTTGTGAATTGAGTGTTGTTAGAATAGTTGCAAATGTGTATTGTGTGTTGCCTACATTGTGCATCACTTTCAACTAAAATGAAGTAAAAATATTTGAAAAATCAATGACGTTATTGATAATTACTCAATAAATAATGATAACAATTTACAAAGAATGTATAAATTGCCATGGTAATACGTCATACTAGAAACTTAGTTGATAACAAAATATATTTCTAGTTGTTTTTAGTTTTAACTTAACTAAACTACAACAAGTTACACTTGTTTTGTTAAAGTTTTCATAAATCAAATATTAATTTGAATTATAACAATGAATAAGATGCCAATTGTGTTATTAATTACTATATTATTAGGTAAAATCTTTTTATAAGTACAATAAATGTAATAAAAAAAAATTGAACTTTTTTGAAATCCAAACTTTTGAAAATTATTTTGCAGTAAATTTGGTTTTGATAAATCCCATGGCAATTGATGACGCTAAAATAACTAATTTGATTAAATCCAGGTTGAGTGATATATTGCTTAAACCAAATTTGACACCTTACCTAAGTGATCAACAAGCTCAAGGTAATAAAACTCAATATTCGTTATTTCTTGATCAAATTGATCAAAAAAACCAAACTATTTCAACTATTTCTTTTTTGTTCTTTAGATGCTGTTAGATTTGGCACAGACACAGTGTACCCCGTCGCAAAAAATGCATTTATAGATTCAATAAACATAATGAAGAATAATGTCCCAAACTACGAGGCACGAAGCGCTCTTGATGGAATAATGAACCAACTCTTCTCGAAACTAAGCGAAAGACGTAAGTAATTAATAAATATAAAACAAACTAATAACAAAAACACAAAATACAAAAAAGCACAATAATAATAATTAAAATTTATATCATTTTTGTAAATAATATAATTTGTTTTCTTTTGTACTTACTTTAGTTCAAACCGAATGACAACAAACAAAAGACGTCTGAAAACAACGAAAAATATTGCAACAATTAAACGTTTTAAACCCAAAATAAACAATTAATGAATTAATAGTTACTTCTTATTGCTTCTTATTATGCTTTTCTTGTTTCTTAACCTCACTTTAAACAATCATTAGATTGCATTAGATTTTCTATGTTTTCTATAGATCAGATATATCATTTTTTACACAAGCGCCTTAAAAAGTCAAGGAGCAGGCAACCCAATATACAACTTAATACAAAAATAGCAATTAATAATTTAATTTTATTACCTCGCAAATCAAAATATAATAAATTATTTACTACAAATTAAATTACCTTTAAAACAATATATGACACTTATATAATTGTTTCAGGAAACTGAAAAAATAATCAAATAATCAAAATAAACGCCTAAATTGTTAAAAGGCACACTGTGCGTTTTTCTCAAAACTATGATTTTCAAATTTCAAGATGAGATATCTCAAAGATTATTGTACAGAATTATTTAAAATTTTTACTGTACCTTCACAATATTATTATCTTTATTAGTACCTAACCGTTTTTTGATGGAATGTAAACGTTTTTATAAAACTCAATTAAACTCAATTTTTTATAAAAAAAAAAAGTAGAGACATCTTTTAAAACTTGCATAATTTCTATAAAAACTAAAATAAAATTACAATACAACGCAGTATTAATGCTAAATGTATATAAATTGTAATTATTTTTTATTTTTTGTTCTAGCACTTATACAAGCCGAGAAATCTTTTATTTAGTGGCAATGTTTCAAAGAAAAAAAAAATTTATGGACAAGCTTTGACGTGGTTCTGACGCCGTCATTATAAATGATAAAGACAATGTAAAAATATTGATTTGTACTTCAATATCTGTTAAATAAACCATAAAAAAATGAAATGTAATGCGTTTGTCGTTCAATCACAATAAATTTTTTGAAATTATAGTAAAAATCCCAAACAAACAAGTTTTGTTTTTTCCCAATTTCTAACAACGTCTAACAATTCTCATAATTACATTTTAATGATGCTAGTTTAACAAAAAATCGCGTGCGAATTACCATTAACTAAAACCCAAAACCAGAAAATCCAAAATCACAAGTCACAACGAGAAATATAAATCTTTGCATTGAGGTGATGATCAAATTATGATTTATGACTCATTGGATAAACAAAATCGCAAATGGTATCTTCTAACGCGTTTTATGTTTAACAAAGTATACAAATCACTTTAGAAATACGTAATATCCGTCGAATGTTAGAAGATTTGCAAAAAATGATGTAAGTACGTGCGACATGTGCGTGTTGTGTGGATGTTAATTAAATATTAGAATTGTGGGATTGCACAAATTGCGAGTTGATAGACGTTTTAAACGACCAAGAAAAATCCCCTCTTTTCCCAAGTTGGTGGTAATAATAACTTATAACACATAACTAATGTTAACCAATGTTTGGATATATAAATTCAAGTACAAATAAAAAAAAATGTGGATCTTCTAAGAACAGTACAAACAAGTATAAATTGAGTGATGTTCAATGTCAAGAGGCATTAGACGTTTTGGTCCATTCTTGACAACATTAAAGTAAAATTTAAAAAAATATATTAGTGATCATTAAACTTTAAAATGAAAAATAATTATTTTTGGTTATTTGGAATTGTTACGTGTGGTTTTATTGGATTAGTACACAATGTGCCTGTTGATTGTAAGTAGTTTTTGTTTTTTTTGTTTACTATTTCATTATTATGTACTAAAATTTTAATTTAGCACAATTTGATTATTTATTAGATGTAAATTTGGTTGCCTATCTAACACAAGTTGGAACTTTATCCGCTTTGTACTTTAGTGATATATAAGTTGCCTAATACATACTTTGTTTGTTGTTTTTTGTTTCAAGACGATGACACACCAATAGTTTTTGTGGATGCTGATCAACTCGATGATTATCTACGTTCGACAAGGGCAGCAGATGCACGAAAAGGTGATGCTGGTATTAGTACTGCCATTTCCCTTGGTCCTGCAAATAAATATCAAGGACAAGGTGTCAGCAGTATTGGAGGTATAGGGGGTGGATTTAGTGGACCTCCTGGATACGGCGGACAAAAAGGTTATGGAGGTTATGGCAGACCAAGCCAAGGACATGGTCATGGTTATCCAGGCGGTGTTAATGGAGGCGGGAATGGTGTAGGAGGTGGCTATGGAGGTGGTTATGGCGGTGGATTTGGAGGTGGTTCAGGAGGCGGTAAAGGGCAAGGAGGTGGATTTGGAGGAGGACAAGGAGGAGGATTTGGCGGAGGTCAAGGTGGTGGTTTTGGCGGAGGTCAAGGTGGTGGTTTTGGAGGAGGTCAAGGTGGAGGTTTTGGAGGAGGATCCGGAGGAGGTTTTGGCGGAGGACAAGGTGGCGGTTTTGGAGGAGGATCCGGTGGAGGTTTTGGTTCAGGTTCCGGTAATGGTTTTGGAGGAAACAAAGGACATTACCCAGCTGGTCCTGGTTTTGGTAACAATAACGGACATAACCACGGAGGTGGTTTCGGAGGTGGATTAGGAGGTGGTCTTGGTGCTGGCGCAGGTCCAGGCTTCGGAGGTAACAAAGGATTAGCTTCCGGTTCAGCTTCAGGAACTGGTTCACTATCCGAAACCAGTGCGGCAGCAAACACACAGAATTTTAACAATGGCGGATTATCCGGTTCTTCATCATCTGCAAGTGCTCACAGTGTAAGTCAAAGCGGAGGAGGATTTGGAGGCAGTTACGGCGGTGGTTTTGGTGGAAGACCCGGCGGTGGTGCTTCTTCAAGTTCTAACGCAGTTGCCAATGCCAATGGGAGATAAATTTCATTATTTCTTGAACAAACATTTTTATTATTATTATAAACATTTCTAAACAATCAATGTTAATGTTAAATTAATTGAGTTAAAACAATTGACACGCAAAATATTAATAAAGAAATACCAATTATATAACACTTGTTTAATTATTTTAACAATAATTACGTTTGTTTAACCTTGAACTCAAAAACATAAACAAAACTTCACTTTAGTTGACATAACAACTTCAAATCAATTTATATTTACGTAATTCACGCTTTGTTCATTAATTATTGTGCAAATAAATTAAATGTACTAGGCATTAACAATGAATATTTAAATCATTAATAAATATTGAAAGGAATAAATATTTGTTTTCAAATTCCAGGTACATCATTTATGTATTTATTTAAAATTTTATTACTTTAAGTGGTATTCTAATTTTTAAATAAAATGTTGTTAAAAACCATTCAAACATCAATATGTGCTTAATATTAACAACTAGATTTTTTTAAAATTTGTTTTAGTTTTAAGGTTATCGTAATGTTTTGACCAAAAATGTTAATATCGTTAATATCTATTAATCAAACCGTCAGATTAAAAAAAAAAACTTACTTGTGTTCCTTATTAGTTACCACTCAACTTAGACTAAGGTCATTAACTTATAATTACTTCCTAATTACGTAAAACTCTTCTCTTTTTTTAGGTAAACTAAAAATAAACACAATAAAATACACAAGTGATGTAATGTATGTTGCCTACGTTAATACCTCAAATCAAATAAATTCTCTGCATTCTACATTCAAATCTATATTATTAGTTTTGTCCGCAAGATGGCTGTGCATGTACTATATGAAACAAATTAAACACAGAACCGTACTTAATTTATTTTTTACCACAAACAAAGCTAAATCCTTTAAAAACCCTTCATACCTTTCACAAATATTTACAAAACAAATTATTATTTATATATATACCTTATTTAATCATAAATAATTAAAATTTATTGATTAAACTCTTTAAAACATATTTTTAATTACACCACTTAAAAACCACAATCACAAGCATATCATTTTGTTATCATAGTGTTGATGGTTATTATCCACGTCAAAATTATGAATGCTTTGACAATTAAGTTTCATTCTTATTCATTAATTTTAGTTTCAGTCGAGTACTATTCTTGTTTTATTCGCTGCGATTATTAAGTCGTAAAATTGTCCCGCTTGTTAGTGGTATAAGACAAGAAGTTAACTTCGTGGAGGCAATCACGTCTGTTTATGTCAATAATGTCAATCACTTCATAAAATGTATATGAAATGTGACTACATTTTACATTCACGCCGTTAGTTTTAACTTTAAACATTGCATTCAAATTAACGACTTAAAAGGAATTAGTATTGATCCAGAACGATGTTAATAAACAAAATATAGATAAAAATTAATTAAAAATTCAATTAAAAAAACGTTATCTAGCAATAAGTAAGTTTTGACCAGGTTTTGACTTGATTTTTATCATAAAACATCAAAAAAATAGTATTTCTGATAAAAATATCAAACAAATTTATAATAAATGTTAAAGCTAATAAACTCCCCAACATTTTATGTTAATAACATTTTTTAATATACCGCATTATTGTTGTTTAAATCAATAAAATGTAATTTAAAGCATGGTTTTTAATACAAAAACTCTTTTGTATTTTTAGTTTGTAATAACGGCGAAACAAGAAGCAATAAAACACTAAACTCACTCGTTTGTTATTAATTGATCTTTAATTAACTGATAAGTGCAAAACTAGCGAACTTTTAATACGACGCCGACTGCTGTCATGACGATAAAATCCGATCATCTTAAACGGTTTTCAACTGACTTGCAGCCAACGGAATCGATCGATAGTTTTAGTATCACGTCGCATCCACGTCTGGTTGTATTGCTGATTAATGCTTCATTGGCAATTAATTGCAATAGAGTGTTGGAGAAAATAATTAACCGCATAAATTTGCAGTAATCGATAAATAGATCTGGGCTTTATTATTATTATTTCTTCCCAGTTTACCAGTTCGCATTATTACAATATTGTTGTTTAATAATATTTATAGTTTTGTAATTACGCGGATAGGTTATAAGTCAGTTTAAAGGTCAGTGAAATTTTAAAGTCATTCTGATGTTTTTTCCGATATTTTATCCGGTTTTATAAGAATAAGTGTTGTATTTTATTCCATTAATTCATCCATTAATTATAGATTGAATGATATTACATTTAAAATATCAATTGAAAGCTTTCAATACTCATACTTGCCTTCAACGCTTTCAAGTCCATCAATACTGAGTATATCATGTATCAATATCGAACATCTGAAGGTACTACTTCTGAATCTCTACCAGGGAGTCGTAAAACAAACGCCTGCGGAGAGAAGAATGCCAACCATAAAGCATAACATAACACAACACAAGTCATCAAAAAGGTAAACGCATCAAGTACAAGTATTAATATATATTTATATAATATAATATGTTATAGTCTTAGTAGTTTTGAAAGCCAGTAGAGTTTTGATTCTTAAACTAACTAAGACTAGACTTACCCAGATTCAACTTACGTTAAGTACCTACCTATATATGAAAAAGAATTTTGTTTTGATCATCTTCACGCTCACAAACCAAGAAAGATCATGATCATGATCAAGATCAAGTCTTTCATCTCTTTATCAACGCATTCAAAGATCAGCGCATTATAAAATCACTAAGATTGTAAACCGACAAAGTCATCGTTAAACTTGACCCACAACGTTTGAAATTTAATTTATACCTAACTAAGTAATTAACCAAATAAAAAATGTTTTCACTCATCCTAACTGAAAGCTTAACGCTGAGCTAAAAATAACTTAAGCCACGAACCAACTTACAAAACTGTTAGACTTGCGTAATTTTTACTTAAAAAATGTTTAAAAATAAATTCAAACTATTTATTATTTAGCATATGGTAGAAAAAAATTTTTATATTAGTAAACAAGATAAGATCTTGATAATTTGATGAATTAAGATAAAAGCATTTTGAATATTTTTTCTTAAATACTGAAGTTTTTATCAAGAAACGTTTAGTTTTTTTTTTTCGTTAGTTTGTTGGTTGTTAACTTAATACAATTTTTGGTCTAAGCAGGTTTCTGTTAAACATTTACTAAAATAAATAAAATTAAAATCTAACAAGCGTTGAATTTAATACGATGGTGGTAACATAACCTGAAAAAGAATGCGTAGAACGTGCTCGACGTGTTTGAGCATACTTGAATCGCTTTGGACGAAGAGAGATGAATGCAGGAAGGAAGCAAGAGGTATGTATGGTTTTTGTTGAAATCGTGAAACAATATCGTTATGTAATCGAAGACAGAAATATAGCATAGAGTAGGTGGTTCATTCTTAAACACAAATTACGTGTTGGCAAAATTTGCTATGAGTTGCAATTATAACGAAAGATAACAAGCTCTGAGTCTGAGTCATAAGTTATGATTCTTGTCGGTTGTAATTTATGACACAAATCGTGATAATAATTACAAGAATTAAAAATTGTTTGCTAAAATTAAAAAAGTATAACAAACATTTATAAATTCAAGCAAGTTTTACCATGTTTTGTTCCATAAAAACACTAAAAACTATAACTAAAATTAAAAATATCAAAAAATGTTTATAACAAAAGTTGTAGCCAATAAAATATCTACATTTTATCTTAGTAACATTTTTGATAAAACGTACAAGTTTTGCTAAAATCAGCAATAAACTATCAAAACATAAAAAAAGTCAATAAAATTTTACCATGTTTTGTTTCATAAAAACACTAAAATCTATAACTAATAATAAAAATATCAAAAATGTGTATAACAAAAGTTGTAGCCAATAAAATTATCTACATTTTATCTTAGTAACATTTTTTGATAAAACGCACCAATTTTGATATAAATCAAGAAATACTCATTACCGATATTTACAAAACTTACAAACTATTAAAAAAAAAAAAACAAAAACAAATATAGATTTTATATTTAAGTGCATAACTTACTTCAAAAACAAGTATTTGTACTTTACAAAATTACAAAACTCTTAAATAACATCTGTACCAAAAGAATGCAACGAATTCCAATTCCAACACCACCCTCTTCGCACAAATTGACAGTTTTACAGCGTTTAGTCAAAAACCCTAAAACCAAATACAAACATTTTTAACCTACAACCTCTTTTACCATTCAACCCTAAACCCTAAAACTTTAAACTCATCTCACACCCCCAAAAGTACTTAAACTTTCAATTCCACCACTAAAACTATAAACCACCAAATAAATAGTGAATTTATTCTAAATTCCATGAATTACGAACGTAAATTCGTTATAAACTTTATGATTTGTTAAGAGATTTGTACCACTCCGAATAGAAATAGTGTTTGCGATTTATTTCGCCTTGATGTTTGCTAAATCGCTCCCTAACTACTTAACAACTCTTGCTTTGGGACACCAAGAACTCCAAGAAGTAAACGGCGTTTGGACTTCGATTAGTACGCAAAATCGTGGGCGCTTCAAGTGCTTTCCGTTCGCATTTAATTTCAAACAAATTGCTTCATATATCATCTCGACGTTAGAAAAATCGACGACGCACGCGCACACTAGGCGAACTCCAAAGACAAGTTCAAAATGGTTCAAGATAGAAGAAACAAAATCAAGAAGCGCGTCTACGAGAATTGCTGGAAGTTGAAACAAAGTCGCCGCAAGAAACTGAAACTGAAAGCGCAACCATAACGTAATAAACATTCATAATATTATTCATTGCGTCAGAATAACTAAAGTTAAAAATTAAAAAAAACAAAAGAAGTTGAGAGTAAGTTATATCGTGTACAACTGTACAAGAAGTAAAGAGTCAATTGCTGTGATTAAATCAACTAATAAAATGTTCATTCATAAAATATGGACGGCATAACCTTCACACAAATCACACAAAGCTAACACTTTGTAACATAACCTTAGTTTTATTGTTTTCTTAGAACTGAGGTTATGTTGGTTGAAATTGTAGGTTATTTAAAAACAAAACAGAAACAATAAAAAAACAAATGAATGAATTATTTTTATGATTCGCTTTTGTTTTTTGTTTTTGTTTTGTGCGTCAGTTGTGGATCAAAAGAAGAGCCGCAAAAGTAAAAGCGTCTGGTTTCATTGATTGATGAACCGGCTGTAGCATCAATTTACGATAATGTCGATAATGATAATCGGTTAATCGGATCGAAGTCGATTTCAAACTCGGGTAACGTCAAGAAGATGAAGACATTGAGTTGCTCGAGTTGCCAACATACCGAGATGCCAACGTATCAACAAAACCGCCACTTATGTTGTCATAATGAAGATCAAATTTATTCATTTAGTCACACCTACTTTAACAGGTTAGGAAAAAAGTGTTAAAACATTTATGAATTCCTTTTTATGAATGTTACGAATTTTAATTTATTTTTGTGGTTTGGTTTTTTATAAAAAATTAATTAAAAATAGTAATTATTAAGTAAACATTTAGATTTGTATGTGATTTTATAGAGAATTAAATAAACTTTATGATCAAATTATTTTTATAACTACAGGTCAATTATTTTCAAAATGGTGAACTGTCAAAGTTGAGTTTTCATCGACTTTTCCTATTTTACAAGGTTGTTGTTAACAAAATGTATCATAAATATAATAATTATTAATAAAATTAAAAAGTTTAAAAACTAATTAATACAGAATTAAATTCTCTATAAAATCAACTAAATCACATTATTATAACTTATTTATTTTTAAAATGGCGGCCTATCAAAGTTCATCTTTAACTATTAGATTTTGCAAGATTTTTATGTATTTGAAACTAAAACATCCAATAAATATAATAATTAATAACAATAAAAAATAATTTAAAAAATAAACTAATAGAGAATTAAATTATCTTTCAGATAAAATCCACCGGACTTTTATATCTTTGATATATTCAAAATGGCGTACTATCAAAGCAAAAACTTTAAATTTAAATTATTCCAAAAAAACTTTAGTTGGTTTTCTTAAAATTAAAAAAAACACTATAAATATTCATAAAATTAAAAACCAAAACAATCAAAATTAAAGAGAAATAAATAATCTTCAATATTAACCGATTTTCATTAATGTAACTCTCATACATTTAAAATGGCGACCAATTAAAACCAAAAATTAAAATGAAAATTCAAAACTTAAAATCAAAATTTAACAATTGAATTATTTTGTAATAATCTAGAAACTTCCAAGAAAAAAAATAAAGATTACACCAGATTAACAATAATTATTGTAATAATATTAGGTAACTTCCAACAAAAAAAAATATTTCTATCTAATCGATTCGTCATCAAACGTCAAACAAGTCCACACGTTTCATAGGTCAATCCCCAAAACAAAATTAGTGGAATAACATCCAATCGTAGACGTCATGAGATAAAACCAGCGCAAAAAATTACCAGTACATTATTATACACAATTATCATTACTCACACAGAGAAATAATATAAATTATTCTAGACACAGGGAGAGCGTGCAAAAAGTCACGTCGAACACGTTGCATATCGAATTAATTCCTGGAGATTCCTCAGTATCAATATCAATGTCCTTACAATTACAATTAACAATAATTATAAATATTACACCTCACGTTGGCGTGGTGAGTCAAGCAATCGCATTGTTAATTGGTGTAATTTTCACAGCACGTTTATTAAAGATTTATGAAGTTATTACTCACTTGTCTCTTGTTTCAGCCTGTCGCCTCAAGATGGCGTGGCGTGGTATGATGTGGTACTAATCATAACCTCACTTAACGTGTTACTAATAAATAGAAACGTTAATACTGATGTCATGCTTGACATTTGGATTTTTATTCTTCGCATGAAGCAAGAAATTAGAAGATGTTTTACGAGTAATAGTATACAACGCGGGGGTTTGGTTTTGTGTGTTGCTTCTAATAGTTTTACGATCTTAAAGGCGCGGATGCACCCCATAAAATCTAAAACGTTTAACGATTTAACTGGTTAGAGTTTTAAGTAACAACAAATTTTATTCATGAAGATGAACATTTTAATTTTTGGGTTAAAATGTATAATTTTGTTTTTTTGTTTGTTTTTGTTTGAATCTAAATCTGATGCGACGAATATTTTTCATTTGTTTTTTTTTATTTTGTGGTTATGTTCACGTGTTCACATGGTAATAAAATAATCAATACAATGAAATAGAATTAATATTTTTTTTTTGAATTAATTGTTGGAAGTTATGACAAAAGTAATAATAATTATAACAAAGTCATTGATTGATTGAGTAATTGTGATTGGTGATGATTAGATAAAGATTGGATTGTCATTTAATTTTAGTTATAAATAATTATCATTTCTTAATTCTTATCAGATATATTATTATTATTATTATTATTATTATTTTTTATTATTAATTAAATGATAATGAATTTCCGTTTCCGTTGAATTTTTTTTTTGTTTCATTTGTTTCATTTGTTTATTGTTGGCAAGTAGACAAAATGTCGACGTGCAAAATATCACGCTGTTGACGTATCATTCATACGGGAAATTACAAATTTTTGTTTTTGTTTGTTTTGTGTGTTATTTTTTTCTGTTTATAATGTTTGCTTACGTATTGCGGTAAATAGTGTTTGAGAATTTGAGATAAACATTTTCTTGTTTGTTTAAGGTATATCTGTGGTTTCTGTGTTGTAAAACTTTTACTTTTAACATTTTGGGTTTCACTTGGTTTTTAAAAAATTCAAATTTTAATTATTGAAATTTTTTACAAAAATATTGTTGAAACAAAAGTTTTAGATAATTTATCTATCTCTTAAAATGTTTTACTTTTGCAATTTTATCTTTAATAGTTTATAAAATATTGACATTATAAACATTTTGTAATCAACCAAATATCGTTTTGAAATAACCACAACTTTAACCTTAAAAATCTTGATCAAAAACATTTTTAACAAAAAAATTATTTAAACAAAACTTTTAGATAATTTATTTGTCATTCTGAATGTTTTTTGTTTATATTTTTATCTTTAATAGTTTAGAAAATATTTACAATATAAACATTTTGTAATTTTTTCAATGAAACTAATTTTGCTTTCACATAACCTTAACTTTAACCTTAAAAATCTTAACCAAAAACATTTTTTCCAAACCTTTAATTAAACATAACCTTTAAATAATTAATCTACCTCTCAGTAAAATTTTAATTTAAATTTTTAACTTCAATACTTTAAAAAATATCCAAGTATAAAACATTTAAATTTTAAACAAAATATTAAGAATAAAAACAAATAAAAATGTCCATTTAGTTATAGTTTTTATATAACTAACATAACTTAAGTTATTCGCAACTACAACCTTTCAAATACGATTAAATAGTTATTACACATTATTCATTCAACTTAATGCAAATAACATAAATACTCAACAACACTACAGTTACACATTAAATACATCGATTTGCATTCGCATTGCAATTGAATTCGAAATGGCTCAGCAAAAATCCTACGTGACATTGAGCACGAGCATGCAGGACAGACGCAGGTGCATTTGGGCGCGAATTATTTTCATATTCAGTCGTGTGACCGTGTAGGTGTCGGCGGAACATAAAAAAACGACTCAATAAATAAATAACTGAATTCGCCCAACAACAACATAACCCACTGTGAGTGCATTATAACGATAATAATAATAATAATAATATGAAACACACGTGGTGTTGATTTGGTTCAGTTGCTCGATGTGGTGCAATCGTTGCACCGTGTGACATTGTGCCTACGTGACATTTTATTGTCGAGGTTCGCGAAATTGACGTAGTTGATGACGTCCACGAGACAGTCAGGAGTTTTCGATACATCCTGAGTTTATATTTCGAGAGTTTAATAGTTTTCATCAGATGAAACTTGTGTTTCAAACTAATAAAATCATAAATTTGGTAAAAAAATTAAAAAATTGAAAATTTTAGAGTAAAAAATCAAAATTTTTGGGGGGAAAATTTTGTTAGGGGTTGAAAAAGTATTTGGGGTAAATAAAATTTTTTGGTAAAGAAATAAAAATTTTGAATAAAAAATATAAATTTTATTTATAAAAATTTTTTTGGGGGGAAAAATTTTTTAAGGGTGGAAATTTTAGGGGTAAAAAAAAGTGAAAAAAAAAATTTTGAAAAAATTTTTTTTTGTGTTTAAAATAAATATTTGGTGTTAAAAATCAAAATTTTTGTGAAAAATCATATTTTTTAAATTTTGGTACACAGTCAGTGCCCCCGTCTCGCTCACGCGTGCCGCAGTTTTTGGTTTTGAGTTCTCGAGGCACGTCGAACGCAGCGTCTCGCACTCGCACAGTGCGTCCGCGGCCGCCGAGCCAGCAGCACCACGACAACCCAAAGCGGCGCGATCCTCCCGCGATCCACTCGCGCGAAGGATTAACTCCCCAAACGCCGATCAAGGATGAGCGCGCGCGACGTGCAATGGTGGTGCATCGCAACGAGTGAGCAAGTGCATCAATTGTTTTGAATTAAGGAAGGGAAAAAAAAGAGTAAAGAAAAATAAAAAAATATATACGTACATCCCGCGTGTGTGGCGACTCCAGGGCGGCGATGCCTCAGTCATGGTGAAGGCGCCGTCGCTGGGGTTGCTTGTAGCTACTATGTGTTGCATCGCAAGCTGTGCCAGTGCGCCCTCGTCCTCCGTGTCCACGTTCGACCAACCGCAACAACAACATCACCATCACCACCAGCATCAGTATCCGCAGGATAACACCGCCGGCATCACACTCGAGGATTCCAACGGCGATTTTACTCGCAGTGAACGCAGCGCAGGCATGGCGCGGAAGATTCAGTTCTTCGTGAAGAATTTCCACATGCAGATTTTACCCGACGGCACTGTCAATGGCACACTGGATGATGGGAGCGTTTATAGTGAGTTGCTTTTGTTTTTCATTGTTTTGAGGTTAAAATGATGATTTTAAGGTTAGAAATTTGTTGGAAGTGACATAACCTTATTTCATGACTACTTTTTTGCGTTTTTTGTTGGTTAAAGTTGTAGTATAATTGTAATTTATTTAATTTTCTGTTGTATCGAGTTGGTTTTTGTGCAAGCTTGCATGAACGTGCAAAAGCAAACAAACGTCGGTTGTTACGTAGCCAAGTTATGCACTGACCTACCGTTCAAAAATGCATATTATGCAGGGTTAGTGTACATTTCTCGTGTGCACTTATTCGCATGCTACTTAAACGCATAAGTTCGTTTGCATTGCGTTGTACAAGTAATAAGTTATTATCGTGTCGGATAACACAATCATAGAAGCGTTAAATTATTTACTTGGTTCAGTTTTAAGTTAGTGAAGTATTTATAATTTGTTCTAGAACTTAAACGTGAGATTTAAATTTAAAAAAAATATTTTAAATAAAATTCAAAAATTCTAGACTAAGACATTGTTAATAATTGTACCTCTAACTTTTTTTTGATGTTAAATTATTTAAATTAAAACGTTTATTTTCATTTTTGTGTGGTTTGAAAATAAATATGAAATTCGAAATTGTTTATCTTTTGATGCTAATTTTATACACAAAAGTTGTTTAAACAGAAATTTTAGATTATTTATCCCACTTTTAAAACCACTTAAGTTTATATTTTTAATTTTAATAGTTTGGAAAATATACACAATATAAACTAAACATTATTTACTTTTATCAATCAAACTAGGTTTTGTTTTCAAATAACCTCAACTTTAACTTCAAATAACTTTAACAAAATCACTTATTCCAAAAAATCATTTAAACAAAACATTTAGATAATTTATTTACCTTTTTGAATATTTTTTGTTTTTATTATTATCTTTAATACTTTAGAAAATATAGCCAATATAAACAGTTAAAATTTTAAGTTTTAAATTGAAATTGTTGTTTTTCATAAATCTTAACTTTAACATTAAAAATCACCACTAAAAACAATTTTTACAAAAATTTGCTTGAACAAACTTTGTAGATAATTTATTTATCTATCTAAATCTTTATAGTTTTTATTTTTAACATAAATAGTTTAAGAAATATTCAACACTTTAAACATTATGTACTTTTATCAATCATACTGATTTTGTTTTGATTAATTTTCAACTTTAACCTCAAAAATCTTCAACAATATGATTTTTTACAAAAAAATTCTTTAAACAAAATACTTAGATAATTTATTTATTTTTCAGAATGTTTTTTGTTTATATTGATAACTTTAATAGTTTAGAAAATATACGCTATATACAAATAGTCTTTTTGTTTCAACCATAAAATTCAAAAATCTTTATCCGATTAAACTTAACATAAATTACAAAAAAAAAAAATTAATCTAAAACTCGCTTTAAATTTAAAATCGTAGGCATAATATGATAATAGTTTATTTAATGTTCGTGAAGACGCCTCGAAATTTGTAAACGCCATATTACGTGATAAATTGCTTTCGCCTGGCTTCGCAAGCTCACACTCTCGAGAGCTTTGTGCTTTCAAACAAAAGCACAACTAGAGCAGCACACTTTGCTTCAAAAGCTTAAAGCTCCATAGATCTACAGCAACTGCATTGTTTAAATTCGCTCACATCTTTAGCTAGCGTTTGTTACGATTGCTACGAACGTAATCATTACACACGCATATAACGGGCCTGTGATCGAACCACTATGAAAACGTCAACTATTACACTACGAAGGTGTGAAAAGAACTATCGTTAAGAAGCACAATGACTGCTCGACGACTATAAATACCGCGATAATTTATGTCGCGCGACTCGTACGCAACGTGCGAGACGGAAATCTTGAAATCTCATGGGAGCTTTTGATTCACAAAATAATTGTGTCATTGATAAAACGGGATGGCAGGAAAATGTATTTAAAAAACCCATAAATTATAAATAACAACGCAATTTTGTTAATTTAATTTTAACTTTTGTGACTTAAAGAATTTTAAGGTTAGAGACAAAACAGAAAAAGTTCAAGTTTTACTATTTCTGATCATTTATTGCTGATTGTTTGGTTACTTAAGAAATAAAATACTAATACGATTTGTTTTTAGTGTCTCTGATGCACCAGTGACGTAATTTTGAAATATTCAAAGAGTCTTGTTACAAAGTGTCACTCAAACTTGTACGTTCGGCACTTGTATTTGTCTGAGTGTTGCAAAGTCGAGAAGGACGCTAATCGCAATACTCGGCAACCGACTCTAACATAGGTCATGCTTATTTTAGCACCTGCCGCTAATAGCCGCCGCCGTGTCATGCCGATATATGCCGACTGGGTTTTGTACAACATTCACTTTCATCTTCAACATTAGAATACATGCTTGAAATCATTATAGATTGACAAATATATCAAAAAACGGGATTTTTTGATTTAAATATACACTAAAAACAAATAAATTATAATTTATTATAAATTACAAAATTACCGAATGTTATATAGACAATTCAATTTTTTTATCAAATAAAATTAACCCTAATTGCATAGATATAATGGTTTTTGTAAATTTGGTCAGAGAATTTTCCAATAAACAATTTTTAAAAAATACAAATTAAAATAAATGTTTATTTCAAAAATTACTAATAAAAAGTCCATTAAAATATCTTTAATCTGAAATTTACTAGAATCAATTATCTCTTTTAGTTTTCAATTGACAGCCCTTTCAAGTAAATCGTTTAAAATCACCTTTTGTACTTTTATTAAAAAATCAAATAGTTTCAAAATTATTTAAAAAATATCAATTTAACTAATTTTTTTGTTTCGAAATTAATTTTTAATTGTCAATTAAATTATCTATAATTAAAAATTAACCTCAATTATTTATCATTAATAGTTTATAAGTTACAGCCCCTCAAAAATTACATTAGATACCAAATAATTTCTGTTTTTTAATTGAAAAAGACAAAAGTTTCATTAATTTAAAAAAAATACAAATTTATATAACTTGTTTTTCTGTAAGCTGTCATTAAAAAGTCAATTAAATTATCTTTCATTTAAAATCACCAATCTTGAGATATCTGTTATACTTTGTAACTTACAACCCTTTAAAGTCAACCTAAAAATTACATTATTCCACAAAATAAAATTTTAAAAATTAAAAAAATTTATTGTACTCTTAAATTTAATTATTTTATATCATAATGTATTTAAGTAAAACCCCAAAAAACAAATATTAATAAACAAATAAAAATTTCCACTTTCAAGTGCTTCTAACATGACCATCTTATCATTATTTAACATTAATATTAAACATACCCAGCAAGGCATAATTTCATCACGATTTATCACAATTACAAACAAACATAACGTTGACAAGCCACTTAATAAATCATTGCGTTTTACGTTAAAACAAACCCACAATGGCTATTTAAATAAATTAATTCTTAATTAATTGACAAACAAACGATAATTCACTAGAGAATTAAATGAAATTAAATTAAATTGAATCAAATTACTCAATTATTGATAGCTTAGAGATAACTCAAGCCTCGATGCATTCCTGCAACAACCGCAGTGATTTTTAGCCGCGTTTCTAAAAATGTTTCTGATAAAAACACCATAAAAACGTCTTCTGGAAGAGATAAGCTGAAGACGTTTATTCTATTGTTGAGTCAAGTGTGTACATAACTACACGGGAATATCCTCAAGTATCCTTCTTGTTGAATGTTTTCGTGTTGTAAAGTGTAAGTAGATTTTCCCATTAAAATACTATAAAAATTTAAATTTAGGAAGTGCCGGTTACGCGCGTAAAATGTGTTTCTACCCACGTGGAAGCAAAATAATGAAGATATTTGAAGACGCGGACTAATGACGTGCGTGTTTAGTTTGTTTTTTATTAATTGGGCGCCATGTTCAAGGGGTTGTACACGGAAAAAACGGTTTGAGTGTTTCGAATTTGTTTAGTTTGACAAATTATGGTGAAAACATTTCAACTGAATAATAGAAAGTTTTTTGTTTTGTCTACTTTAAAGGGTTGTAACTTAAAAACTAAGCATGGTAAATAGTTGGGGGTAATTTTAACATAAAAATAATTGAATTGACTTTAAAATGTCAATAGACAAAATATATTATCAAATATATTACTATTTTTTTTTTAATTTTTAAAAGTTTTTTTTTTTTTGGGACTAAAACAAACCTTGGTTTGTTTTGTTGACTTTGAAGGGTTGTAATTTTAAAATTAATAAAGTAAAGTAATTGGGGTTAATTTTATGTAATAGATAATTTAATTATTTACCTAATGATTATAAACAATTAATAAGTTTATGTTAATTAGTATTTTTTATTAATTTTTTAAAAATTATGGTTTGTGTAACTTAATAATAAAAAATATTGTAAGTTGTTGACTTTGAAGGGTTGTAACTTCCAAACGATTTACGTTAAGTTATTGGGGTTAATTTTACATGAAAGATAATTTAATTGACTTTGTAATAAATGTAGAATATCTATATATTTACATTAATATGTATTTTTTATTATTTTTTTGAAATTTATTGTTTTTTCTACTCAAATATTATAAATTATTATGTTCTGTTTACTTTAAAGGGTTGTAACTTAAAATCCAACAATGATAAATGATTGGGGTAAATTTTACCATAAAGAAAATTTAAATGACTATTTAATTATGATAGACTATAAGAATTTATATATATATTTATATTTTAAATAAATTTAATAAAAAACTTTGTTTTTATCACAATAATAAAATTGATAAAAAATTTATTTTAATGATTTAACACGCAATTAAATAATTACTATCAAATTTAAATTTTTCCACTTAAACTACTAACACTGTAATTATAAATTTAGATATTCGACTACAAATCCCGCATTGCATCGCGTGGCTGCGTGTCGTACAAGACCGCATTTCATGTAACTTATATCCGAACATACGCAATCAAGATGATAGATTACTTTTTCATGCTTAAGTCCTAAGCCTAAGTTTCTTCACCTTTCTTCATTTCGCGTGCTTTCGTTCTTTCACATCTCGTGGGTGTGTGCCAGGCGTGAAAACCAACGAAATCAATGTCACCGTAATTTTCGACCGCGAATTCTTTACGCAACTACTGAACGCATAAATCTCTCGTTGGTTCAAAGACATCAGGGTCATCATTTACCTCTTAGCAACTTGTTAGCAAAATTCACTTCTAAGCAATGAAGCATATAATAAATTTCACACTTAATGTACAAATTTACTTTGTCGTAAAACATAAAAAAATGATAGTTAAAAGTCTAGAGAATTTCAAACTTTTACGAAGATTTTAATGAAGAAGAACAGTTAGACGAGAAGAGCTGTATCGATCAATTCAAGCCGATCAATTTTCTTGTTTGTTTTACCTTATTACTGATGGTAAATTGATTTTGCCTGAAGCACACTCAATAGAAAAGTTTAGATCAATGTGAACTGATGCAATAAAATCAAAAAAAAACACGGACATTGCGTATTTTCAAGACAACGTAAGTTGCGTGCGTGACGAATAGATATTAATCAGTTTTGTATGGATTTACGAATCTTTAAGCTTAAATTCTGTACAAGAAATATAAGGTAGCAGGTCATTAATTTTGGTTATATCAAAAAAACTTTGGTTAAAAATTTGATATCAAACAATGTTCTTTGATTTGTCTTGAGCGTCCTAACTCGTGAATAAAGATATCAAAAAGTATCATTCGAAAAAAACCATAAACTTTATTTTATCGACCGTAAGATGTCGGTGTATCAACTACAAGTGCAATCACAGTGTGCGCAAACGGTGTGAAAAAAAAAGATTACACACTTCACAACGCGCTTTACAACTTTATTTATCCCTCTTTTTATCCACCATCGAGTTTATCGCTTTTTTGCGTCTTACTTCAACGACTTACACTTGTAAACTTGTAAATCTTAACTTTTTACAGATTACAGATTCCTACACGTTGGTTGGTAACACACCACATCAAAAAAAAACGAAGATTGTGGATAAATAATAACAAAAGAACAATCAAGGGATGTGTGCAGTACGTTTGTCTGCAGTGTGTCTTATTTATGACGTTTTTTTTCCACCCCGCTTTTAATGATGCTCGTATAAATTAAGAATTGTTTGGGCATGCATTGGGGGGCGCCGCGGCGGATAACAATTGAAATTTTATAGGATGTCTTCAGTCGGTATCCCGCTGTGGCATGCGCACAATGCGGTGTCTCACAGCTCACAACCACTGAACTTTATTATTTGTTTCTTTAGATGTTAATTTCTAAACTTACACACACGTATGTAAGAAATAAAATTATTAATCATTATTATTTTATAATTTAATCATATTTTTGATATTTACATTTTTTCAAGTTTATTTTCAAGGAATTTCACGAACAAATAAACTAAAAAGATTCCAATCATATTTATTTCATATGTTACGCACAAATCGCGTCGAATAATTTTATTTATTCCTTCAGCTGCTGCTGTCCTGCTGCTGGCCGAGTAACGCCAAACTATAAATAAGCGCAATGCGGATTTGTTTGGTAAGAAATTTGGTAACTTTATTCGCGTGTGTATTGTGAGTGAGGAAATCATATTTACGGCCCTACATGTGCGTTTTTTATGACTGAACACGAAAATTCACCGTTATTTGCAATGTTCACAATCTGATTTTATTTGTACTCACTTATTGTATATATACATTTTTAAAAATTATGTTTTTTAGATCAAAACATAAAGGTTTATTTCTTTGACTTTGAACAGTTGTAACATAAAAAGTATTGTTTATAAGTTATTGGGGTTAATTTTAAATTAAAGATAATTTAATTGACTATCTAGTGATGATATACAAAATATATATTTGTTTGGTTTAGTATTTTTTATAAATTTTTAAAAAATCACTGTTTTTTGATCTAACTAAAATAATGTGTTTGGTTTTGTTGACTTTAAAGGGTTGTAACATTTGAAGTATTTATTGTTTTTTATTCGGGGTAATTTTAGATTAAAGATAATTTAATTGGCTATCCATTGATGATATACAAAATATCTATTTGTAGGGTTTAGTATTTTATATAAATTTTTAAAAAAATTATTGGTTTTGCTAATAAAGAATAGACCGTGTTTGCGGTTCTTGACTTTAAAAGGTTTTAATTTAAAAACTATTAACTTAGGGTTGTTAGTGTTAATTTTATGTTAAAATTTAGTTAATTATTAATTAAATAAAGGTAAAAGTGTACGATTTTTAAAGATATTTGTATTTTTTATGAATTTTTAAAATTAATTGTTTTTTCAACTTAAAATCTTGTTGTATTGACTTTGAAGGGTTGTAATTTAAAAACGAATAAAATGAGGATATTGTGGATAATTTTATCTTAAAGATACTTTAATTGACTATCAAATAAGGTTAAATAAGAACCAATTTAGTACTATCCGTAATCGTGAGAATTATTCCCAAAAAAATTTATTTTCTAATACCACCATTTATTTAGAAATCTTTCTTCGTACTTCATAACTACTTACCTAGTTTAGTAAACGATATTTAAAGCCAAAAAAAAAACATTAAGTGGATATACTTAAACGTCTTAATATTGTCGAATTAAAAACTGTTGGGAAGCTGCGCACCGTTGAAATGTAGCGCTAAGTACATGTTGAAAATGGGAGAACGTTTTTATAGTCCCTGGAATGATGTATGCCTCCACCGCGATGCGCGGCGGCGAACACCACGCTCGTAAATCTACGCCGCGGACGGTCTTAAACGCCCGAATGCCCAAAATGCTCCACAAAAAAAAACACATCCAGATTCTCCCTCACAACATAAGGTTCGGATGGTTTCCAAAGGTTCAGAAGCGCACACATCGTTCGGTAAATCATAAATTACACGAAAAACGTTTTTATCTTAATATCAACCGCCTCACCGCTCTCCTCGTAAAATTACAGCTTAATAATTTCAATATTTCAATTGATATTCCCAGAAACAAGTTCTGGACTCACAGTTAACTTACAATTTAAGATCTTAAGCTTTAAATTTTTTTAATACAATTTTCGAAGTTTTCTACTTGTTATAAAACTACGACGGTGTGACAGAACTCTTTGATGCGTTTTAGGTTTCCACTTGCCTACTGCGCAAGACAACGCGACTTAATATGCGTTTAGTTAAGTGCAGTCTAGTCTTGCACCGAATGCATGCGTTTGTAGCGTGTGCGCATACTCGTGTGACTTATCATTACATAAACCTGTAAAAATAGCCACTCGTTGGCCCATATCCACTCACACAGACAGTGCAGACATTGCACTACACGCGATTATTTATTATTTACTCGTTCACTTCCATTACGAGTTATTAATTATGCGGCGCCAATGCTGAGAACACGCTGATAACGGATGAATTTGCAACTCAAACATAAACATAAACGTAAACGCATGCGCCAACGACTTAAGAGTACATTTTTATGAAGGTAAAAAGGATTAAGAAGATTAATCATTAATAAATCGTACATTAATCATACATAAATCATAAGACTTTCATTTTACACATTTTATTGACTGATTAAATTATTAATTTTCATAATTATTATTACTTTAATATACAAGGTGTTTTGTTTTGTTTAAAATTTTGTATGACATTTTGGTATTTGACAATGTTTGATGATGATATTAGTGAAATTCATTTTGGTGTTTTAATAATAAGTTAAAAATATTTGTAGAGTTTACACGTTCGTGACTTAAGTATCATAAGTAGCCGTTTTTAGTTACTCCAATTTCCAAATATAATTTTCCAGCGCGGTTTAAATACTACGTACAAGCCGTGGCTAATTACTCCAAAGAATATTTGTATCTTTGGTAAACTTCCGGGACGATGTATTTAAGACTTTGTTATTTTTTATTCCAATTGTTTTGAACGGTTGTAACTAAAGAACGAATAAAGTGAGCTTATCAGGGTTAAATTTAACTTGAAGATAATTTAATTATCTATCAATTAACATCAAGCAAGAAATATTTACTAGTTATTTTATTCTTTTTTGCAGGCAAACGATGCATTTTTGTAAACTTGTGACGTTTTGACAGTTCGCGTGCGTAATGTTATTTTTTGTAAATGTTAAATTTTATGACTGACAGCAGAATGTGATTATCGCGATTATCGCACACTGTAATCGCACACATGAACAGTTCAAACACGTTTAAATATTGTGAATAAGTTGACTTGTGTTGGAAAACGCACAAGTAGAAAAAGACGATCTGCAAGACGACTCCAGACAAGTCCAGACATTGCATTGGATTAATAGATGCGTTAAGGCTCAGCAAGGAATGATTGGAATTTGTATAAGGTGTTTTAATATTTAAATTAAAATGTTGATAGTAGTTTCATCCATTTTAGGTTTGGTTAGGTTTGATTTGAATATTGCTAATATAAACAATCGTTTTTTGTTATTTAAATCATTATTACTTGTTAATTAATAGCCAAAACTTATATTTAACCAATTGTTTAACAATTGTATTAAAAATGTTAATTATTTATCGTGAAAAGGTTTATTTTCTAAAAAAATATTTGAAATTCCAATTAATCAATAACCATCTTCCACGAATCATATCATAAATTGATGAATGCAATGTCAATCATTAATCAAACATGATCAAACATAAATTAATCGCTTGACTTAACTTCTAACCTCAAATCATATTTCAACGCTTCGCCTTGCCATTAAAAATAAAACAAAACGTTATCTTTGCTTCATTAATTATCTCTTCAGGGTAATTAGTACTCACTTATCCAGATATACTCAGATAAGCTTGTTGTGCATCCTTATCAGATCACCGTTTTTTTTAAAGAAACGCCTCAATGGAACACACACTTCATAAAGACCTTGTAGACCCGTATACTAAGAAAAAAATGTAACATAAAACTGACTTAAAGTAAGTAAGTCAAGAAATAAGTGAGATGTGCACCAATCTTCTAACGGGAAATGTCATAAATACCTATCGTGAGTGTTTAATGATACAATGATAAGAAAAATGTTTTTTAGAGAAGTCTTAACGCCTTAAGATGTATCCGAAAAAAAATGTACGTCCAATGCCGGGCACGCCCAATTCTAATTTATCATTATGATAGTTATAATCAACTTAATCATAATAATCTTTAAGGAATTATATACACAGTTATTCTTTAAATTTTTTTCATTAATTATTAAATAATGCATCAACATTTATAGCAAAATTCGCAAACTAATGAAATTGTTATTAACTATAACTTCTATGATAAATAACAAAAGTTGTTTTATTAAAATCAAAAACAAATAATTTACTTTATTTAATTATTTTACGCTCAGTTAAATCAACTTAACTTGCTTTAAGTTGTCTTAAAACATCATTCGTGCATTCATGCACGATGCACATGTGACAGTTTGACATGGCGTGCAGTTTAATTCAATAATCCTGTCGCTTTCAATCCGGTTGAAAACTCCAAACAAAATAAACAATTCTTTCATTCTTACTTTATTTACCCTTAACTCTTACTAAGAAATACGTTGCATTATATTGTAATTACGAGTACGTCACACGCAACATAACCCAACTTATTAAACTAACCTTAAATTATCTGGATTTCATCAAAATCAACAAAATCAATTGGGTAAATGTTAATATTATTAAAATTACAAAAGAAAAATGTATTGAGGTGTATAAATAGATAACGATTATATCATGTGCAAACTTCTCTCGTCAGTGGAGCTGCGTGAAAGTGAAAATGAAGTGTAAACAAGTGAAACAACTTTTCACCGCGCTGCGTGTCGGGATTATATTTAACATTGAAATTACATTGAACCCGCCGGTTTTGACCGGACCCGCCAAACACGTGTCGCGGACTGTTTTTGCAAATAACGTAAATCTAATACGGTACACACTTGAGAGTTGTATCTCGTGATACCAAGAGAGGAGATACCAAGTTGATAGGATAATAAGCAGTGATTTAAAATAAATAAATCTTTGCGGATGATGCGCGCTGACAAAATAAAATATTTTCGTTGGCAGTGATTTACGATTCAATTAATTTCGTTTTGATTCGAGTCACCGTTATGAATTTTTTTTAATATAAAAATGTACGAATGTAAGTAGCGCCATCTGTTGCGTAGCGGAATTACTATAAAAAAACATTAAGTAATTAATGTTTTGTGTGGATTTTGCTTGGTTTTGATTCAAAACAAAATTTATCGTTGAGTATTTGACCTGTGAATTGTGTCGTCGTGTGGTGCGCATGGTGTGCTTGATGAAAGTGGAGGCTGAGATGTGGACCAGAGTGGACATCCGACGAGAGTCAAAGTCACGTACGCCAGCAATTGGAAACGTTTTTTCGGCGAAGCGCGGCCATGAGAACCCGGCGCGAAGAGTGCACGCGTTTTAAACGGGTTTGTTTGATTTGTTTGATTAGCGATTTCCTTATTATGATGCATTATTTGGACCGCTGCGGGCACTTGCCAGATGGGCGGTTGGAAACTCCGAAATAAAACCAAACAAAATGAATGGACGCAAA
Organism: Atheta pasadenae; assembly: GCA_030264155.1. Taxonomy (NCBI): domain Eukaryota; kingdom Metazoa; phylum Arthropoda; class Insecta; order Coleoptera; family Staphylinidae; genus Atheta; species Atheta pasadenae. The sequence continues at coordinate 22,678 of JARJDS010022560.1, read as the reverse complement.
CATTATTCCGGAAATTAAGGAAAACACATGACATGGTACTGTGAATGTGATTTTGATTGATAAGTTTAATTAAAATTATAAATCGACGAATTTATGTTCACATAGTGTAACGACATCTGTTGAGCAATATTGATTTTGTTGCATTTGTGCACCTATAACAAACATCTTGTTAGGGATCATATAGATCTTTGAGGTTGAAATTGATTTTAAATGAAACTGTTATTGATTATTATTGATTTTTGTTATATTTTTACGATTTTCTCAAAACCGGTGCGTTCTAGGTGAAAATGATTTATATAAAAAATGTTGCTAATGAAATTTTCTATAACTTTTGTTTAAAACTTTTTTTGATATCTACACTAGATCATATATATTTTTGATGTTAAACATTGATTTGACTTAAAAAATGCTATTTTTTTCTTTGCTTCTCGCAATATTTTGTTGTTTTACTCAAAACTGGTGCGTTCTAGGTAAAAAATGCCTGAGAACAAAAATGTTGCTAATGAAATTTCCTATTTCTTTTGTTTAAAACTTTTTTTGATATCTATAATAGATCATATAGATTTTTAATGTAAAACAATATCTTGACTTCAAAATCACATGAAAACATTTAATTTTTGTAACAAATAGTAACAAAAATGTACCTATTATACAAAATTTCGTAAAATCGAAGCATTTGATGAAAGTATTTTAATGAAAAGATCAACACGACGCATTGCATAGAATCCAAATTAAAGTCAAATTAATAACCCGGAATGCCGATAGTATTCATTTTATTATAAACAACTTAATTTAGTTAAGGAATCAGTTTAACCGGTTACGCCGACAGCGTTTAGTAAATCGGTTTCGAATGATTGGAATGGGAACATTTGCTTCTGATTATCGCAATTAATTTGATGAAATTTATGAATTAATACATAAATTATGATAATTAATGCCATGCGTATAATTTGATGAGGCTTATATTCATATAATGCACATGTTTATCAATGGAAACATTGTCAATGCGAAATGGTAACAAAACAAAAGCAAATAAAACATGAATGGAAATTCAAGTAGAGATATTTAAATAGACAATAACATTTGTTTCATTTTATTTGTTTCAATATTTTGATATTGTGACGAATATGTAAGTTTTATTGACATTTCTGACTTTGTGTGGGATATAAGCTCATAAAGGGCGGAAGGGCAGATCATATGAATGTTGTACGAAAGGTTTTTACGAGTTCACATAAAACTATTATGACCAGTCAATACCAGATGTTAGATACTAGATAAGACAAGATCTACATAGATCGCAGGAGATTATTGTTGTTGTGGTTGTGGGTGAATGACGTTAAATTGAAACAATGACATCTATTGGTGTTGATATAACTTGATATGGGTTTATTGATAGAGGTTATGTTTTGTGCGCATGCGCTTTATATGAATGCGCTTTATAAATAACTTTAACTTGACGAAAATAACAACATTATATAATAGGGAGTAAAATAATACATTTTTTAACTTTTTGTTTATTTTCCTAATATTTGTGTGGTCCACAGAAATATATTTATATTCTGTACAATTTTGATGTTTGTCCTTAAACTGGTACGTTGTAGGAAAAACTAACCTATAATAAAAATGTTGCTAGACTAGATCATATAGATAATTGAGGTTAAACATTGGTTTAACAAAACAAATGCGTCTTTCAACATTTATATTTCGTACATTTTGCTAATTATCTCAAAACTGGTGCATCCTATGATAAAAAGTAACTATAACAAAAATGTTGTTAAGAAAATAACCAAAAATTTTTGTATATACAATTGTTCAATAACTATGCTGCGTTTTGTATAATTTGAAGATTGAACTATGTCTAAATAAATAATCACTTGTTTAGACATTGATATTTCCCACATTTGGCTAATTAGATCAAAACAATAGCACATAATTTATTTTTATCATCATTCATGTCTAAGTAGATGAAAACAAAATAATTGTATTAGAGTTGAAAATAAGGTACTAAGGTCATTATACTTCAATTACATCATAAAAAATGTTTTGTTTTTCTGTCAATGTGTGTGACATCTTTAAATAAAATAAGAATTACAACGCTTTTACTCTAGTCAAGTGTAGTATAATGTTAATGACACTGTAGATGTGCCCCGGGCCGTGGGACAACGCCGTGAAACAGTACGTTTCGTAAATTTCGCCTAAAATCCAACTCGTGACTGTTGTCGTCTTGGATGACGGCAGTAGAATGTTCTAAATTTTTATTTCAATGCCACGTGCCAAGTTTGAACTACATTCTAATACATACCAGACGGAAATTTCGTAAAAATTTTCAAAATTTAAAAAATTCAAGATTGAATATTCCCAAAAACCGATTTTTGTAACAAATTTTTTAAATTTTAATATTTTAAAATTTTAAATCCTGAAATATTGGTTTTAGTTTGTAAACGATTTTGGTTAGGATGCGTCTAAACGCATGCCGCATGCGCAGTTGAAGCCTTAAGGCACAAACATTTCTTAATCGCTTTTCTTACCGTCGGCACCGCGGTCCTATGGATGATAAAGAGACGAAATCAAAAGTCGGCGGGATAATGAACGTCCCTCGAGCTTGTACGCGACATGAGTATTTAGAGGACGAGCTATTAGAGGAAGAAAACTCCCACCGAGTTAATGACTGGTAATGTAATGTAATGCAATGTAAATATTCATTTCACGCGATGTTACACGCATGACCGACGCTTATTTACATCAAAACTAAATTTTTTACATTTGTTGATTAAATTTTTTTATTAATTAGCTTTTTTTTTTAATTGCATAAAGATTTTTTTTGTTTTTTTTTTGGTTTAAATTATGATGGAATTGATTTAATGTGTGAAAATGATTAGAAAATTATTTATTCATTTTATGTAAATGTATTTACGTTGATTGTGATACCGATTGATAATTTAATTAAGCACACACGTTACACACATGTTGAGTGTTTGGTATTATTCACGTTTAAGTGGAGTAATCCGATACCTGCATGGAGCAACGGTGATAATAATTAAGAAAGAGCCGCGTGCCTGCGTAAAATTGTTTACGACGCTCGAGTAATTGCGTTCGTAATTGAATTATCATTCTCGTGGCACTGATTGCCATTTCTACGTTTTGCGTTTTATATTTTAACAAGATGAAAATTACTACGGTTGGATATAAATAAGCAATTTAATGCAAAACGGTAAAATGTGTGACTTGACAAATCAATTTCATTGAAATTATTTTACTTTCTAATAATAAGGAACAAATTTCAGTTTTTTTTAACAAATATCTTAAAATAGCTGCCTTTTTGTTGCTAGGAAAATTTCTTATAATTATAATTCAAACATTTTTTGATAACTATACTCAATCATATAAATTTTTAAGGTTAAATAATGTCTTGACTTCAAAATAACGTTTTGGAAATATGATTTTTTCTACATTTTGACATTTATCTCAACACTGGTGCATTCTAGACAAAAAAGTTACTAAAACAAAAATGTAGCTAAGAAAATTTCTAATAACTTTTGATTAAACAATTTTTTGATATCTCAACTATATCATATAGTTTTTGACAGTCAAACAATGTCTTAACATTTTAACTTCTGTTTAAATTACAATTTTTTAAATTATTTTCAAATTATATCTTAAACCGGTAAACCGATAAACGGATTCTCTTTATTAAAACATTGATTACGTAACACTACCGGTTTAAAGTCGCCTAACCTCAAATTATCATCAACATAACTATCAAAATATCAAACGCGTAAACAAGTAACATAACTGTTATAGCATACAACAAACTTGCACGTACACATTACAAACAATAACATTACACAACAATAATTTAGACATGGCGCTCACTAACATCATGTCTAAGGGCGCCTAATGCTTGTTTACGACAGCATTTACGAGCGACACCTACTTGTCGACGATGGCGCTATTGTCACACACACACAATACACGAAAGAATCCCACAGCCACTCATGAAAATCGCAGTTTACGATTGCGCCTATTGTCGTTGTGTCATCTTGAATTAAATTTTATTCTCTTCATTCTAAACCTAATCCCACACTAAACAATTTCAACTAAATATTCACTACTAGTCAGTAACTCCATCTAACTTGTGTTAGCAGTTATTGGCGTGTATGCGCACCTTTATTTGTCAAACATTTTCAACTAAACTGAAAGGAATGCGTTGGTTTTCATTTGATTTGACTTGACTCGACTTCCTGAGTTGCGGAACGAATCGTAACGTCAATAAACGGCGTGTGTTTGATTTGATTCGATTGTCCCCTTGTTTTCCCATCACTCAGTGGGATTAAATGAAATTCTATTCACTTTGCGATCGCTTTGGGAATGTCACACAATGTCAGACAATTCACAATGGCGACCAAACGAGACAAATACTATTTTCGGATGCCTTTGTTTTTTTTTACCAAAAACAAAATCGGACACTAAAAACTTGAAACAAGCAGTGTCTAATTAGTTGTGATTTTAAATCAAGAGCGGTTTCAAACGGTTAATGAAAATTCTACGTTCTTTGAAAGAAAGCGCGGCTTAAAACTTTGAAACTAGCAATCTTCAAACCTTCTTCAACCTCCAAACTGGTGAGTTGTCTTCCCAATAAAATTTACGACACAATTTGTTGATTTACTAGACATGTTTGTCATTTTGTAAATTCTTTAACTTTAGTTAAAAACATCTGATGATTGAATTGGTTGAATTAAAAACAAGTTAAACGGAATTCTGTCGGTATGTTAAAGCGCACGCGTCAAGTGTTGGTTCTTGTGTTGTTGAGTTGAGAATAAATTTAGTCGAAGAACGACAAGTTATGAACATTAACCAACATTTACACACGGTGTGCGTTGTAAACGTCTGTAAAACAGTTGGTAGGCATCTTCGGGAAGTGTATCTTTGGTAAAACATTGATTTAGTTTAGTATGTTGTATACTGTAAGAGAAATCCTTAAAAAATAACACTCTGAGATGAGTAACAGTTGGTTGTTACGTTGGTTTGAGTTGTAACGTTGCATTCTTTGCTCTTGGGGAATCGCATGTGATGCAAGAACATATAGATTAGAAAAACTCGACGCTGAAGATTTAAGTTTATGCGGTTTGAGTTGTGGAAGCCAAGCCTCCTTTATTTTCGTTGCATTATGGTATTTTAGATAAGATTTGGATTAGTTGACTAGCAGACTAGCTTCTGGGTTGGTTGTGATTTGGTTCAATTATCGAGTGTATTAATAACTTAATTTTTTGTTGTTGTGGAATTCGTTTAATGTTTAAATTTATAGCGTTTATCGTTATATGTGACGTTTTAAAATACATTTAGAATGGATTAGTTAATAAAACGTCATTAGGATTAAGACATTGAATGATTTAATTGTTAAAGAAATAATACAAGTTTGATGCAATGAAAGTAAATGGTAATTTTGGTTTTTAATGAAACTGGTGCCTTCTATCAAAAAATGTTGTTAACATAAAATGTAGATTGGTTCACTACGAATAACTTTCATTATAAACTTTTTTTGATATTTTTATTAATAATGCTAGATTTTTGTGTTTTTGCTACAAAAATCATGTTGCCGCTCACTTTTTGAAGTTACGGGTAATTATTAAAATTCCTTTTTTTCAAAACTGATGCGTTCTATCAAAAATGTTACTAACATAAAATGTAGAGTGTTTCACTACGAATAAGTTTTGTTGTAAACAATTTTAATATTTTCATTATTAGTTATAGTTTTTAGTGTTATTGTGAAAAAAAACATAGTAAAACCTATTGTAATGTATTTAGTTAGATTTTGGCGATTTTCATAAAAGTGGTGCGTTCTATCCAAAAAAGTTACTAAGATAAAATGTTACTTATCTAATAATAAACAACTTTTGTTATTAACTTTTTTTAAATTCTTCTTAAAAATTATAGTTTTTGATGTTTTAATATTAAAAATCTACTTATTTCCTCGCGCGTTTTAACGATTTTACCAAAACTGGTGCGTTTCATTAAAAAATCTTCTGTTATAAACATTTGTCAATATTTCAATTTAATATAATATAACAATAATAGCCAGTTTTAGGTGAAATTTAATATAGTAGTTTATTAAAATTGAAATAATAATTTTTTTTTTGTGAGTTGTATGAATAATCATCTAATAAAAAGTAATTTCACTACTAAATTCTAATTAACTCAACTTGTATGACGCTAAAAAATTAATCCATCCTGCCACAGTTGACATTATATTGAATACAATAGTTAAAACTTAAATTACGTTAATTCCATGTTTTCATAAACTGTGGAACTTTCTACTTCCTTGATCTGCGCGCATTTCTACGCGCATTGCACATTGTTCGTTTTTGTTCGACAAATAATGCAGTTCCGTCGGATGTTACGCCAGTTTATGAACGTGTTATTATGTTATTAACCGTGTTGCAAATTGATTAATCTTCTTTGCATATAACCCGTCATCAAACGCATTTAATAACACGGACATACTCGTAAATATTTGCCTTTCTCAGGATTATGAATTCTTGCGTTTCAATGCACGAAAAGCTAAAATAAGACTGCCTGCCTCGTCTGGTTTTTCAGGTGGTAAAAATGAAATTATGCAAGAAATCGCAAATAATCGCCACGGAATTCCACAACGACCATAAGCGGTTTATAACATAATCTAATAACGTACAAATAACATAATCTATACGTTGAGAACGGAAAACGAAAAGAAAATATTCCGCACTATTAGCTGCAGAACTAAATATTATTCTTAAGACGCAAATGATCTTTGGTATTTTATGCCTTCGTTCAAAGGTTAGGTTTGTGTTAATATTGCTTATTATTTATTTTATTGAGTAAGTAATACGTGTGGATTGGAATTTATTTATTTTTATTGAAAGCTGCTAGTGTTGTGCTGGTTACGTAAGATTTTTATCGTAAAATTAAAGCTTTTACCGTGGTAGGATAAGAAATAATTGACGAATGATGAAATTGAGAAATATTAAGTTTCACACTCTTTTGCTTTTATTTGTACGTTGTACTTGTACTTGTGCTTTCGAAGATATGAGGACAGGTTCAAAACGTGTGGTAATTTATTTTGGATTTTTTGATTTTTGAAGCTTAAAACGTTTTATGAGTTTTTATCGACAAAAATGATGTAGTCGATAGTATGAACATGCTGCGTGAAAAATATCGAAAATAACAGTGACAAGTTCTGTTACGTGTTTAAATAAAGTTTAAAATATAAATAAGTTAAGGCTTAGAATGTTTAGTAGTTGAAAGATTTTTTATGATAAATATTTAGATATAATTTTAAATTGTTGATTATTTTTGTTGTTTAATTTTTTTTTAATTTTGTGTTTTTGTTTGTTTGGTTACGATTGTATCAGAACTGGTGATATTTATGAAAAAAAGTTACTAAGATAAAATATAGGGTAGTTAATTATCTACAATTTATGTTTAAATAATTTTTTGATATTTTGATTGAAAACATGAGATTTTCATGATTTTATATTAAATATCATGGAATTTTTTTTTTAGTTTTCTAATTTGTTTACTTATTTTATTAAATTAAACAAAACTGGTGCGTTCTATTAAAAAAATAATTAAAGCAAAATATAGATCAGTTAATTGTCTATATTTTGATTGTAAACATGAGATTTTCATGATTTTATATCAAAAATCATGGTAAATTTTTTTTAGTTTTGTAATTTGTTGACTTATTTTATTAAATTAAACAAAACTGGTGCGTTCTATTAAAAAAGTAAATAAAGAAAAATATAGAGCTGTTAATTGTCTAAAACTTTTGTTATAAACATGTTTTGATATTTTTATTGGAAATATAAGATTTTCATGATTTTATATAAAAAATCATTGTGAAATTTGTTCATTTAAAACTTGTGACAAGTCAAGGTCATGTCATACATCCAAACCACTTCAGAAATGAATACAAAACCGAATGAAAAAAAGAAAACAAATTTTATTTCTTTTATTTATAAGCCATATTGAATTCGATTGCAAATGAAATTCAAGATTTGGCGCTCACCGTCCGTTTTAAATCGTCATTTAAAAGTCCATAAATTATTAAGTTAAATACACACAGAGATAAATAAATTGAGATTTGATTTCCGTACGCACTACGAAGTGATAAAATGTAAATTGTTACGAAATTTGATTTGAATTTTTATAAAAATCTACAACACAACAACTTGAATTTCCTCAGAGTCGAGTCTGATGTTCACCGCATTGAACTTAACAATCTGCATAAATCTTCATCTCATCGGTGCTTTAACTGGCTTGCATTAAACTTGAGTTTAGTGAAGCATCACGCCGCTGTTGTATATTTGTTTGTGTTGTGGTGTTTACACAACATCTCCAGTTGTGATTCGATTGTAATTGAATAATTTTCAACTTGTTGACGACGAGAACACCCAAAAGTTTACCGAAGCGTCAAGTTTTTTCTTTATTTTAGTTTCACAGAAATTCTATTTACTTGTCTTTTAAATTTTGCTAAGCAAAACAAACAAACTTTTGTTTTATGATAGATTAACAAGCAGAGAGAATAATAAAAGAAAATAAAATTTAAAAAAAAATGAAAAACGAAACGAGACGAGGGAGGTAAAGTTATTTAAGTGAAAACAGATGAGGTCGTCCATCGTCTTTGGTATCGTCGACATCGCGGGAATTAATGATTCTAATGCACTAATCAAGCTCGCATGTCAGTCGGACATAATTATCTACTTTGTTTGTTCGGGCCAACTCAGCACACTCAGACACACCGCAGGCACTGCTCATCGCTTAAGATTATTAATTTTCTTTAATAATCTTTCATAATCGCTTTTATAAATACACTTAAATAAATGACTAACAAAACAAAACATCAAAAAAAACAAACAAAAATTAAAAAAACAAAAGAATAGTAAACAGAATTCTGTTTTGTTTTATTTGTTTGATTCTTCTGTTTTTAATTTAAAAAAAAAAAAAAAAAGTTGTTTGTAATGTTTTGTTTTGTTTCCTAAACAAACTTAGTACATTTGTACATAGTAATATCTAAAAAAAATAGATGGCGCCACTTAATGTACATGGCCTACTTCTTATTAACCTATCTAATCCTAAACAATGTAACTCATTGTTTATCCTATAAACTAACATTGTATTATACCATACTCTATCCAGTGTAACAAAGTGCTTAGACCTCACACAATTTCTTTGAAATTAAATTTTAAAAAAACCAACAACTAAAGCCTATCTGTATCGAGAGTCTAGAACAATCATTAAAACGAAATGAAAAAAGATGGAAATGAATTATTAAAATGAGGTGTCCTAATAAGTGGCATGGCACGCATAATGCGCTCGTTTGTTTCCTTATCTGTAATTGTGGTTATGTGTGCGCGTGCGTGCGCTTATTTATGCCCCAATATTTTAGCTCATTGCCGGCACTTCTTGCTTCTTCTTCTTCGGCGTCGAGAAGAAGATAACCAACAATAACCAACCTGCGTGTGAGAAGTGGAACACCGACAAGAACCACACCAGCAACACACAGCAACCAGCCTTCCTGGTTAGAGTTAGAGTTAGACACAACATACAATATATTGGTAGTAGTAAACAGAAGGATTTACGACAAATACCAATGTGCGCGCCCTGCGCGTTTGGATTAATAAGCGAGATAAAAACAATGCGCCACACACGGTTTTACAACACAACACATAACATACAATACAAGACAAGAAACATATCATCAAACGTATCATATGAGAGTGTAATAATATTTAAAAAAAATAACAAAAAAATTTGATCAGAAATTCATTATTTGTTTTTTACTTTAAATTTTTTTGTTTAGGTAAAACAAATGCTTTGTTATCTTTTGTTTTGTTATTTTTTACCAGTAAATTAATGAATGTTAAAATAAAACAAACGCAATGAGTCATTGAGCTTTAAACTCGATTAAATCTTAACTAAAAACAACTTGTTTTGTTTTTTGTTTGCATTTTGCATTATTCATTTATTACATTTTGTGATGTGCAATCTTAAGTTGAAGAGGACCATGAAGAATACCCATTGCATTATCCAGAGCGAAATAATCGCTCTTGCAATTGCAAGTGCAAAAGTGCAAATTGCAGAACGACACTATAAAAGATAGCAGACGGTCGTAACGATAAATAAATATTATCGCGTTTTTCGCGCACGATTCCACTCAACTGATAAATAATCTCTTTATAATGTCTTCGTATTCGTATTGTCACTACATTTACATTTTAAACATTTCCAACAATCACAATAATAAACAAAATTATTATTTTTATTCAAAACGTAATCTAAATTTAATCAGTTAATCAGTTATTCAGTTGTTTTCTTTTATTTTCGTTTTTGTTTATTACTCAATCAACAGTTGGTTGTCAACGTCATTTATGTCGTCATGATACTTTTGTTTTTTTGTTTTCTTTCATTATAAAATAAATTTATAGCGATAGTTGTGGAAACAATTGAGATAACGTTTGTTACAAACGTACAAAGTGACAATGAAAATAAAATATGTTGAGTGTAGAAGTAGTAAAAAGTATCTAGACAATGAAAATTGATATTATTAAACGTTAACTTTCATAATAATGCCTTGAAATTGTCTTAAATGTCTCTTGGGTGTGTGGAATCGTCTGAAATGTTGTTGTAATCCTGTGGCTTGTTTTACAAACAACGTCGCCGGCCAAGAATGGATAATTTTTGTTCTATATATAACCAATTGCGCATTTACCAATTGTAAGTGTTTTATTTTTGTGGTTGTTATAGATATTGTGATATAATCACGCCAAGAAATACTTAAATACGCAAATAACTCGTTTTCTATTTTAAGAAATAACTAATATCACATATATCTACTTAAATAAATATATATGATATATAAATATCTATAAATTTAACAAATTAAGAAACATCAACATTGTTCCTCTTAAAGTTATAAAGTGAAACTACCCCATAATTTATAAAACTTTGTTATTTTTGTTTTTTACTAATTTTAGGATTTTTCTCAACTGATATTAAAAATTTCTCGAAGACTAATAAATTTCTTTAGTTGTATGTAGATGATGATCAATATAATTAACATATAGTCAATTATAAAATTATTGATGGGACATTTATCAATTCATTTAATTCGTTATGTATATTTTTAATAATAAAGCGTTTAAGGTTAGGTTAAAATTGAGCAAACAAATCTTGTTTTATATTTAAGTGTTGATAAACGCATCCAATTAAATTAAATAAGTGTTGTGAGGTTTTCTTTGTGGTCAATCAAGACACGTGTCTTGATTTATAAGGTGAAGAATATCAGATTAGGTAATGATCATATTCTATATACTATATTCTATAACGATTTGTTATGTAGGTATGGTTATTTAAATAAAATTTAATAAGTACTTACATAAAATCATAGATGGCACCACAAGACGTTAACCTAAAACAAAAACATAAATTAAATCAACAAATTTCACAGTGCACCTCAACATCTTCCTGTTTGATACCAAAACCGGTAAATTCATTACCATTTTATTAATCCCAACCGAGATAAATGTACAAGACAACTTTCTAATGTAATTCGATATGGCATTCGTACGACATTGTCTAAAACGCTCATAAAATCACAAAATCATCACAAACACAATACACAAGTACACACAATTCAGATACATATACAACATTTAAATGTAAAAGGACCACCAACAAATTATCCCTCACTTCTTCACCATAAAACAAATACTAAGTTTCTTACTTCGGTTTACTTTAAATTCACTTACAACTTTCATTTTTATTGCAATTCAAACCAATAAATTGAAACAAACAACAGGTAGCAGTAGCATTGAGCATGACCTAACCTCAAATATAATGAACATTGAACATTTATCAACAAATTCAAATCAAAACTAAGTTATTGGTACTTAAAAAACATACAAAGTATACTAAAGTGTACTTACAATATTCCAAAAGATGTAGATGTGGAAGCCAAAACGCGAAATGTAACAATTTACGATGTGACACCCACGGTTTACAACAAATATTCAAATACCTTTCGCAAATGTCGTTTGACAAACACAGTAAAAACGGTACATGCATTTCTTGCTTATTAGTTAGTACGTCTTGCAACTTACGCCAATAAATTATGTGTGGAATTATAATAATAGTTAAAGTTTATAAACTGAGTGTTGTGAACCAGTCACTCAAACAACACGCAATGAGAGCACAATCGCCAATGCTGTTGTCGAGTTGCGTTGTTGTTTCGCTTTTGTTTTTTTTCATGCATCAAGGGTGCCGTGAAGTTTTATATCGGAGTAGGCCTTGTTTGTTTGTTTCGTTGTTTTCCTTCTTTATCGAAACTCAAATAAATTCAGTCGCGGTCGAGAACTCTGACAAGTAACACGAATAAATGACGGGCAAAAAATCTGAACGGTAATAGATGGCGCTACTTGTACTATTAAAATATAGATGGCGTTAGTGTTGATTTTTATATTTATGTTTTTTGTTATAAATTTTAAATTTATTAATGTTTAATGTTTAATGTTTCAGCAATTCTGCAACGTACAGCCGTGGGCATTGGAAAATTGAAAATCCAAGGCGTTGGAACCTGTCAGTACTTATGCATGGACGCGTGCGGCTTCTTGTACGGATCGGTAAGTCGAAATTAATCGCGATAATCACACTCACAACTTACGCTCACATGTTGGTTGCAAAATTTTCGAATAATAACCGATCAGGATTTATCTGTCTGCGTCGCATCCCACATTGGATATTATCTATCATGAACACAAATGCCTTCAAGTCTTCTTACTGACTTACTACCTGCTTACTTACTTACAAGTCGATATTGTTAATTCGCAGCGGTACAATGTGCAACATTTCACACCGGTGCACACATTAATTCATCAGGTTTATTCGCCGCGCCATTATCTTTATTGTGACGGCGATCATAAATAAATTTGCTGCGTTCGCTGGCCAACCCACGAGTAAAGGACGAGTGCACCGAGAACTCGTCCTAACAATGCGCATAAGGATGTTGTTTACAACGCAAGAGATTATTGCGCTTGGAGCTAACTGAACGTGGAAAATGATGCTGGCGAATGGGAATGCTCGAGATTTTAATCTTGATGCTCGTGTTTCTCTACGACGCCGAAGACGTTTTAAATTACCCGCGTCGCGAATCTATTATTTAATTTATCAGCTTATCAACAAGAGCGTAGAAATTACGTTGCAGTTGTGAGGAAAGGTTTGACACTTCCGTGCTGGCGCATTAAATGATTACGATTTACAGTCAATTGTCACAATTGGTATTTAATTATTTCTTAAAGTTATACATTTTCAAATTCTCAAATTCCTAAATTGTAGTGGTAAGAGGGAGACTGGGTACGGTTGAAACATTTTTTTTTAAATAATTTATGTGTCATTGCTGGTGTTTAATATGATTAATTGTCAAATTAAAACAATAAATTCTTAAAATATCGATTGTGCAATGAAATTCCAGAAAAGTTTCGTCAGTTGTAGCGTAAAAAGTCGTAAAATGTTTATGTCAACTGGCGCATGTCACACGTTACGCTACGCACGCACGTGTTAACGCATTAAACAAATAATTCGGTACATTGGTCACAAATCACCGCGTGAGACGTTAATAACCGTACTTGATTATTTTTCGAGCGCGAATTAAACACGCGCGATTGAATTTTCAAGTGTTGAACTTGTGCGTTCTAATATTCTAACAATGTATTAGTACCTAATCCTAACCTACAAGTTGGATTAACCTATAAATTTGGAAACATTAAAACGCACTTGGTAGCGTTTAGTTTTGGGGAAGTTTTGTAGAAAAGTTTAAATTAGAAGTGTTTCCTTCGAATGGTTCGTGTTTAGGGCGTTTGGGGAGTATCGGGGGTGTGGGGGGTGAGGAATTTAACTTTTAGTTGGAAAACTGTTACATAAGGCATGATGATGCAACGCGAAAACACGAAAAGTCACGAAGTTTTCGAATGACTGGTGAAACATGAAATTGAATTTCTTGAGTTTCATTTTACTGTTGAACTGTTACAGTTGGTAACTGTTTAAGAGCAAATGGGGTTGCAATTAAACAATGACAAGTGTTGGAGTTTGGATTAAATTAGTTTTTTCTTTGGAAGGCTTAGAAATCAAATAATTACTCTTAAAACTGTAGAAGATTCTACGAATAATTGGTAACATTTTGCATCGCACAAGACAAACATGTGTTTCAAGAGTCAATTTACTGTTTTTGATCTTCCCAAGCGTGATTTATGTGATTGCAATCAATAAATCTTCTCACAAAGAAACAAATATCCAACATCCAACTTCCACACTCAATTTCCCAGTTGACAGGTTTAAAAACAGAAACAGAAAACAGAAACATTCACCATTAAACTTGGTACCGAATGTACCAATTATCACAAAAATGACTGACACCTCGACCATAAACAACAACACAATCAATAAGATCTCAAACAAATGATGCACTCAATGTCATCAAAATCATTCCACCCTTTAGTTAATTCTAACAATCCCGAAGATCAAAGATCAAAGACATTGATTAACAAACAACGAAAAGCACGAAATTCAAATGCAAAGAATTTAAATTGTTTAATTAGTGAGCGTTAAATATTCAACGATCTTAATTGTATTCTTCATTTCGTTTCAGAGGGACTTCAACGACGAGTGCGTCTTCAACGAAATGATCCAAGAACATCACTACAATACCTACTCGTCGACGAGATACTCCAATGAGAAACGCACCATGTATCTAGCGCTGAATCGGCGCGGGACTCCTCGTAAAGTTCTCCTCCATGCCGGCCACCCTTTGGGTAGACTATCATCATACACGCGTGTTCTCACCCGAACGGTACCGCCACAGAAATTAGAAGATTTACATCCGGTGCGACATCATGGTCATGCATGCCCGTCGGATCCAGTCAAAACTAACCCGCAACAAAATACTGGCGGTCCCAACAAATGCCGACGACATAAACGACGAAAGAAGCGAAAACGGAAGTGTGTAAACTCCTCGCCGGAAGGTGGCGCGCTGGTAGTTGACGACGATAAAGATAGTGAGCCTTGCAATGTAAAAAGACAACGCGGTAAACAACAACAACAACAACAACTGCCCATGCTTAGTTCTAGTAGCAATAGCCATAGTAACATTAATTTTGATAGACATAGCAACAGTAGTATTAGATGTGAATCGGACGGTAGTGACGAGTGCCAAAGAGTTGTTCAAGATGGTGGTGCGTTGAGTGCGAAGAAGCCCAGTAGTGCGAAGACAAAATTAGGTGATAGACTGGCCGCGAGTGGGGCGAAGAAGAAGAAGTTACAGTTACATCATAAGGGTAGTATTAGTAAGGTAGGGCGGCAGGAAGGCAGGAAGCGACTTAAGACGACGACGCCGTTGCCTACGTTGGAAGATGGTACAGAGGAAGGGGATTATTTGGATGGCACGACGGCGTTGGATTGGGATGACCCGACGGCGGCACCCACGCCTGAAGAGGCGGCTGCTGCGACTTTGCCGGATTGACTCGCATCGACGGCGGCCGGCGTCGTCAGGACTGAATTGATTAGGATTGCACCGGTCGTGTCGGCGGTGCGCAGGGAGACGACTTCGAATGAGACGATTACGATAAACGAGACGCTGGATACCACCGCCACCAATTCGTCAGCGGTGGTGCGCGTGCTTTTCATGCCACTCCTTCATCCACTCGAATGTTTTTCTATTTATTTCTACTATTTATTATATTTTGAAAATTGTACATAAATTAATAATCATATACCTCGCTATACAATAATAAAATTGAGAAATATACAACATAGATTTGTGGTTGGTTTTTATTTTTCGCCCTTTTTTAATTTCAGAAAGCTATCAACGAATTATATAATATAATAAAGCAGGTAAGCAACGTTATCTATTGCTATCGAGCCGTACACACTTTACACAACTTAAAAAAAACGTTCAGTTAGAAAAAAATATATCTTACCTACAACATTTTACTGCCACAAGTTGTTGAATTAGGTACATAACCTATTCAAATCACAACTGCAACAAAAAACATCTGCAAACTGCTGAGTAATCCAAAAGACAAGAAATACACTCTGTGCACGCGTTGATGAGTTTGAGCTGAGCATCCAAGCCGATATAATTCACAACTTGCATTCGAACTATTTGCGTATCTTGTGCGTGCCACCCGAGTGCGCAAACACGCTTCAAATATGCAATTGCAATTGCAATTAAAACTAGTTCGCGCGCACTCGTAAATTATTCACTCTTTGATTTGTAAACTTGTTATACTACAAACGTGCTACTTTTACTATATAAACTTGTCTACAACAATACGCACATCATTAAACACACAACGCAACACAAATATATAATTTACAATCACAAAAAACGCAACGTAACGTCAACATACTGTCATTTTTCAGATAGTTCAAGTTCTTGCCGCTAGTGGCGCGCAATTCATAGTCGTTTGAAGTTTGTTTGGAGGTTTCTCTCTCGCACTTATACAGTTATATAGTTGATAATGACTAGGTTGTTTTTATCTGACTGTACAAAACTTATACAAGACTATAGGCAACCAAATTAACTAAGAATCATAATAAATTTATTAAAATTTAGTCATTGCATTATTAATAAATAATGAAGAATTAAAAAGCAAAATTATAAACAAATTTAATTTGTTATTATTTTATCTGACCTAATTTGAAAAACTAAACAATTTCTATGAAAACAAACTTAAAATAAAATTATTTATTTATATATACTTTAACTTAACCTAACTAAAGTTAAGTTAGGTTAAGTTAGGTTATGTTAAGTTAAATTGTTTAGACTTTAGAATATCTCAGTTGTTTAGTGTGAGTATCAATGTTGAGAATGCAATATCGTAGACATGAATTTGCACAAATTGCACAAATCGCGAATTGCAAATGGCACTTGAACATATTTACGCATGCAATGGCAGTGAATGGGGTTTATGGCCAGTTGTAATTCACTCTGTTTCCTATTTTCTAAAACGCGCGTTTGTGGAATTTCTTTGTGTCGACGCTGTGCGTACGATAAAATCATCTTGGACATTATTTTTTTTTATTATTATTCGTCGACGTTCAACGACGACACATAAAGTAGAATATTCGGATATAAATAAGTCGCAATGTGATTGTCTTCACGTACAACACATTCCATAATCATAACTTAACCTATAAAGTCAAAATAAATCAAAAAAATCTACAATTTTACAGTTTTGTTGCCAATTTTTACTAAGATAATTACTTCAAAAATTTGTATGTAGATGTCGCTAAATTTGCAAACACACAACTCATTTAAATTCTTCACGCTCTACAATGTTAGTTTTGTTAATTTTGTTAGTTCAGTGCTTTCAAGCAATGCGTCCCAACTTAATTATTAATTAGTCGCTGACGCATCCTTACTACTCACTACAGATGTAAGAATCTAACCCTACCCAACAACCCGAAAAGTGTTGTTTTCTTTCGCGATGCTGGCCATGTCTTCGCGCACGATTTACAACTATTTTCGTTCGGTTTTGTTTACGGTTTACCCGCTTCACTCATTTTCGTTTTAAATGCCAGCTAGTAATAAATGAGCTCGACGAGTGTGCGGCGTGTGGTATCGTTTGAAGTCAAAGACAAAGAAACAAAGATTTCAAAAAAAAAACGGAAAAAAAAAGTGAAACCTAACTCAACACAGTTTGTGTTATGTTATGTTAAGTTATTCAAATGTTTTTGATTTGTTTTGGATTGTCATTGACAGTGATTGATCCTGTCATTGAGTCACACAACAAATATTAATTTAAGGGGATGATTTACTTATATTTTTTTATTTGTTTTAGTTTGGTAAGGTTTAGTTATCTTAATTTGGTTTAGTTTGTCTTAGTTTTTTTAGTGGGTGTAAAACAGATATAATTTGTCTTGTTCAGAAAATCATTTAATTTTATCTGTTTGTCAACCCTTGGAATCTTGGGGTTGTTTTGGTCCAATATATCAAAGGATTTTATCTCACACTAAGATATTGTGATTTAAGACAAATGAGACTAATTTGTCTTTTTTGAAAAAAACAACCCTTAATTTAAAAACCACCCTTAAAAAATCAACCCCTAAAAAAACAACCCTTCCTAAAAAATAAAATTGTTAATTTTTTATTTGACGTTTAAAAAAAATTATTACTGTTTGTTTTTAATTTTTTTTCTGTTCATTTGTACTGAAAAAAAAATCTGGAAATTATAGAGCAAGAAACGTTGATTGCAACGTCGTTTAATTTAATTACTTCTTTCGGCTATAATTTCACAGCCACATTTTCCTGTTGACTGCTCTTGCTTTGCAACTTTATAACTTTACAACTCTGCAAACTGGATTCTAATCATTCCTGACTTCTTCTTGGCTCTTGGCTTTTCTAACGCTCGTTTCGTTACAAAACTTTAAAAAAAAGAAAATCTTGATTTTAGATTGAAAGCACGAAAACACGCCATGGTATTTTATTCATTGAGAATCCTAAATCTTAAAATCGATTAAATCAATTTACTAGTTAGAAAAATGTTGATATTATTGAAGTTTAAGGGGTAAAGTTACTATAGAGTTAGATATCGAAAAAAACAAAACTTTGAGAATTTATTCTAGGGGTATTATAAATGGAATAGAATTGATTTTTGGGGTGTTGGTTCAAGATATATTAAAGTATGAAATAGTATTTTTATATTGACATTTTTGTACAAAATGGCGGCGTTAGGGTTTGTGTAGTTCAGGCTTGTGGTTTTGACTACAAAGCAGTGTTCTTTTTTTAAACATCGTAACATAATTAAAGATATCTCGGTTTGTATAAGTCCCAGGACAAAAATTTAAAAAAATATATATATAATCTATGAACACTTAGCTTTTAAAGTACATAGTCTTGGATTTTTAACTTAATTTTTGTGGAAATGGCGCCCTTTTTAAGAATATTATCATTTTTTTGTTAGAAAAATAAACATTTTATTGTTTATAAAAAAAAGTTTATATTCAAGCAACAAAAAAATGACGTTCTACTAAAGATAATATTATTGGGGAGGTACTGTAAAAATTTTAAGTTTATCCGTACCATAGTCTTCGAGATATTTGACTTGAAAGTTTTTTTTTTCGAAAAAAAAAAACTAAAGTTTTAATCAACAATTGTACTTTTAAAATTAATTTGTTAATAAAACAAATAACATTTTATTTCTACGACTATAAAATATCATTTAAAAAAAATTTAATTTATATAATTTAAAATGTCCAGAGTGGTTTTACCCCTTAACGAAAGAAAACGTTTGCATTGCAAATAAACAAATTAATTTAAATTTATGTCCTCAAAACAAATTTATTACTTCAATTCACACCTTACTTTTTTATTTTGAATTTTTCGTAAATTTAATTTATGAAATTGATTTTGATTTGATTATCGCCTATAATCTGGATAAATTCCGTTGAAATCAATGAAGGTGATAATGATATTGACATTGAAATTGTGTGTGCACGATATTCGCGGCCGTTGTCGCCGTGGTCGTTGCTCCCTCGCGCACACGCGCCTTGCGCAAATAATATAATCGCCGATTGTGTCGCTGATTGTGAGCGTTTGTAATTTAGAGTTGCGCGCGGCAGACGCACGCGAATTGCATAATCACCGACACTTTGATATACGAGCGCAACGCGACTTTTATCACGTACACGCGCGTCCTGGCTGCTGGCGCTCTATTTGCGAATTGTCAAGACTTATTTCGCTAACTGGTTCATCAACTCCCCGCGAGCATTCAGCCACAGCCACACAACAACAACACCGCATAATAAAGTGTCATTTGCATACTGAGCAGATACGATGGAAAAGTTATGTTTTTGCATCTTAGAATGTTAGAATGTTAGTAGAATGTTAGTTAGATGATTCATCATAACTTTCAAAGTGGAAAAGTACCTAATTAATTTATTTTATTGCAAGTTAATATATATGATAATTATTTGCTTTAGTAAGTGGTTCAATTATAATAATAACAAATACATGTTTGAATTTGTTATTAAGTTTTAATTCTAATTATTATTAATTATTGGGTTATGCAAGTTACTATTGTTATTTTTTCTACTTATCTTTTTTCATCTGCTTCTATTCTCCATCTTCCATCTTTTTTGTCTTCTCATCTCTTCTCATCTCTTCTCATCTCTTCTCATCTCTTCTCATCTCTTCTCATCTCTTCTCATCTCTTCCCATATCTTCTCATTACATCTCCTCCTCTCCTCCTCTCCCCATTTCATAATACCTTCATCTCCTCATCTACTCATCACCTCCTCTCCTTATCTCCTCATCCATCACCCCCATCTCCTTATCTCCTCAACTCCTCATCTCCTCATCTTATCATCTTCTCATCTCCTAATATCTTCCTCTCATATTCTTCTCATCTTTTCTAATCTCCCACC
Organism: Atheta pasadenae; assembly: GCA_030264155.1. Lineage (NCBI taxonomy): Eukaryota > Metazoa > Arthropoda > Insecta > Coleoptera > Staphylinidae > Atheta > Atheta pasadenae. Next base: position 2,224 of record JARJDS010022560.1, on the reverse strand, counting down.
TTTTTCCATAACTATTACCATCACTATCAGATTTCAATATCACATTCACCTTACCATTCAATTTCAAAAAACTTTACAGAATCTCATCATCATTCCAAACCGGTGCAAATGGAAATACTGATGAGATAGTTCTGGAAATTCCATAACCTTCAAATACCAAACAGACTAAAACAAACAAACACATAACCAAACATGCAGTACACAAAGAAAGAACTGTAGTTTACTTCGGTTTACTTACCAAAAGGAATATTGGTCAGGATTCGTTGCGGTGAGTCTCATTGATTCACATTGAACGACATTGAGACTTCCTGGAATCGTCGAATTGTCAAATAGCCACATAGTCCAACTGAATCCAAAGTATTATTCACGAGAACTATCCACGTGCAATCTGCAACGTGCACATCTCGTGATTGCTATGAATAAAAACAACTCATGATGTTATTATACATCGTCCTGAACTATCCCAACTTGAACGAAAACTATTTTTAGTACACACGTCTCGTCTCCAGACGCAATTTGTTGATTGAAATTTATTTATTTATTTAAATTTTTCTAAATGATCTTATCATCAAGCCTCTATTCTTTACAAAAGAATGAAAGGGTATAAAAACCCACACATTTTACCCCAGGTTATTTGAGTGGCTAAATAATATTCCAATAAATCGCGCCGCTATTCTACATTGTAATCGTGCATTGTGTTTTGTGTTTTACTTCCGAACAAAAGGCATTCGTGCCTCTTTAAGTTATGTGTCTGATCGGTGCGCCGTAAAATTTAATTAAGCCTATCCATTCGAAGCTACCACTACCAAAAGAAATCCCAAAACGTATATAACACTTTCAGGTTGGAGAAGGGATGAACAGTTGTAATACGCCGTATATTCAACTGCTGACAGAAAAATTGCTTCGTTGTCTATTGTCTTTTTCTTGTCTTCGGTGGGCTTGCTTTCCATTTAACGGCTCCTTAACACATTGTTTCCGAGATGTCTGCTAGAGTAATCTATTCCCTACAAATTCCTACAAATCCCAACGGAGGGAGAGTGTTTGGGAGTAGAGTAGTGCAAATTGTAGGGACGCCACCGTGTCGCAATGCCCGGAAGCACTCAACTGAACCAAGAAACCAACGAAAAGAAAGGAACGTAAAAGGAAACAATTACTGGTTACTAAATAGTGTAGGGTGACTTTGGTTTGCCGTAAACACATAACGCTTTAACTCCCAAACTTCTCTTACAAACAAATCTTTTTTGTTTCAATTTTTTTTAGCTATCTCTTTTTATTTTATACGTTTAGTGCGACAATTAATTCAAATTACACCACGAATTAACGATTCGGAAAAGTGACTTGTGAACGTAACCGAATTAAATTTTATCGTAGACAATTTGATCGGGTTAGATTTCATCAGCAGCGCGCCATCGACATCAAATTCTTGAAGCTAATGAGACGCAGAAGAGAAATTGGTATCGTAAATTGTTTTTACTCGTTGGGTATCATCACGAACGCGCATAATTAAACACTCAAGGGTGTTTTATGACTGTGGATAAATAAAAAATGAAGTAATTATGATTTTTCCGTGGTTAACACGCACCGATCGATTAATTACGATGGTTTACGATTGTGGTTCGAACGAAGGAAGGTGTAACTTAACATGTGTAACATAACCTCAACTTCTTTAACCGTGTGTACTAACACTTTGTGGTTGTTCATGGAGGCTGTGAATGATTGTAATTATTTTAAACGTTTTCGAAAGTTTACTGTAGCAATGTGTGGAGTTGTAAGTGTTTTATTTATTGTCGAACGGTAAAGCGCAGATTAAGCGCGATTAAATTTCATCCGGCTACCAGTTTTTCCTGCTGTGGTGTTAATGCATTGCATGTGCGGTGTGATTTTGTTTAACGTGGAATTGAAGTTGTAAGTAATTCTTAATTCTTACTTTGGTTACATTTACGTTTAAGTTTTGTATGGTGAGTTTTGGTACGACTTATTGCCTCAAGGTGTGGAGTGCATGAAGAGTAAGATGCGGGTGGAGAAGAGTGACAATTTTATTGTGTTTCACTTTTACTTTCCGGATTACATAAAATAAAGTGGTCTAACAGAATCTTTATCAGAGGAGAGGAGGAGAGGAGGAGAGGAGGAGAGGAGGAGAGGAGGAGAGGAGGAGAGGAGGAGAGGAGGAGAGGAGGAGAGGAGGAGAGGAGCGGAGGAGGAGCGGAGGGGAGGAGCAGAGGAG
>JARJDS010022498.1:0-15209 GCA_030264155.1 Atheta pasadenae | reverse complement strand
TTTGGTCATACGTTAAAGTGAAACTCTTTAACTATAATTTAAAAATAAGACCGAGAGAATTGGATAATATGGTGAGGAATTACGATCAGTTTTCTACAGCGAAAATCGAAAAAATCAAAAAATTGACGAACTTTGAAAGCTAAAATAAAATACTTCGGGGATGTTTTTCGTCTTAAATTTGGTTATACGTTAAAGAGCAACTCTTTAACTATAAGTTAAAAATAAGAACGAGAGAATTGGATAATATGGTCAGGAGTTACGAGCAGTTTTCTACAGCGAAAATCGAAAAAATCAAAAAATTGACCAACTTTGAAGACTAAAATAAAATACTTTGGGGATGTTTTTTGTCTTAAATTTGGTCATACATTAAAGGGCAACTCTTTAACTATAATTTAAAAATAAGGACAAGAAAACTGGATAATATGGTGAGGAGATACGAGCAGTTTTCTACAGCAAAAATCGAAAAAATCAAAAAATTGACCAACTTTGAAAGCTAAAATAAAATACTTCGGGGAATATTTAATATGGAGCATTTTATATGAGGCGGTAAGAATTGCTATTTGTCATTCTCCATTCCCCTAATCCAAAATGTTTTCTAAGTTAACAGAGTCATCATTCGGAGAAGGAAGTGAAAGAAAGAGACGATTAGCGTGAGTATCCCTGGTCTGATGCCGGTTTCGTTACATGGAATCCAAAAGGCCGAAGCAGCATCGGCTTCACAAACGTGGTAAGTAAATCTAAGTTTTACTAAACAATTAAAAATGATTATTTTTATTGACGAAAGAAGTAAATTAGTACACAGTAATGTTTTAATATAATGTGTATATAGATGTATGTAAACTTTAAGTTTAGATTAAAAAATTATTTTGTTGAAAAATGAGTTCGTACGGTCAAAAATCGGTGTGTAACAAATTTTAAAGGGGCCAATAGTTAAAATAAGTTGAAGCAATAAATATATAAATAATTGTCACTTCTAATAATAATTAAGTTACAACTATAGTTAAGTTATTTACAATAAAAAGTCATCAAACGGTAGAAGGCATTTTTTATTGTGACAATCGAGGAGCCAAGTCGGCGATATTAATCGATCAGTGTGTTTGCGCAGATCTTCTATTGCATCCGCATCGTCGCCGTATGTGATTGCTAACACGTTTTCATCTATATCTTCCAAATCATCAATTAATTTCCTACAAAAAATCATCAACTCAGCAATATAGCAAAAACCACACGATTAAAATAACCTACCCATCGTATCCAATAACATATCTTGCCAAATCTTTCTTCTTGTCGCCCAAATTATTATTCAAATACACTTTAAGTCCACTAAAATGATTAGGCAAGATCGGTAAATCCTCAACCTTCATTTTTGCTCTATCCGCACATGAATTATTTTTATTTTTAACAATACTCATGTTAGAAACTTTGTTACCATAATCTGACCAATCAGACACTTCTTCCTCTTCTTTTACTTTCACACTCTCTCGTTTTAGTTTCAGTTTTTTTTGCTCGTCATCGAGTTGTTGCTGCTTGCGTTGAATCCGTTCAATTTCATCATCGGTATCATCATCCTCGATCCTATCATCTTGAATGCTAGCTGGTTCATCTCCATTACTGATGATATGCCAAGAAAAATTAACAATTTGTTTAACAGAAACATATTGATAGCAGTTCATACATTGCATTTTACCTATCAGTACACTCAACGTGTTCCCAGATCTCTTCCTCACTTTCATCTCCAGTTTTGTCGCGTTTATCTAAGCAGTAACGACGCCATGGGAATCGTTTCCTATACTTTTCACAATCAATAATCCATTGCTTTTTTACGATTTTACCCTTGCCTCGGACTTGGTTAAACTTTGGTGTATTTGGAAACGCACAACTATAAAAAAATCATTACAAAAACATAACCTCACTACATCTAGATAATTTGTTAAAAATATTTACATTAAATGTGTACATGTATTGTCCCAATCTGCTTTATACTTAGCACCCATTGCAAGTGCCAGGGTACGTATAGTGCTTCTGTCTGGATTCTGAATACCACTAATCACAAAAACAACCCCTTCCAATAATTTTTCATAAACTTTTGTTGGATTTGTTTTAGTAACTTTGTCCACTTTATTAGTTTCAAGCTTAGCTTGTTTTCTTGGACTAATATTTTCATTTACATCATCAACGTCTGAACCTTTTCGCCTTCTACTTGTGCTTGAAGGACCAGGAGTTGTCATGCTAGTATTAACATCTCTTAAAACATCACTCATTCTACGTTTCTTTGGACTTTGCGGACTTTCCGATTGTAATTTACTCTGATTATTATCAATTCTTCTCTTTTTTGATGATTCATTACCATCTCTTTCTCTTTTACTTGAATTTGTAGTTTTAGGTGTTTTAGTAACTTTCTTCTGATCTTCCGTTTCTTTATGTTTCTTCTCTGCATCTTCACGCTTTTTCTTTTCTATTAGTCGATCAATTTTCTCGTGATGCGCTTCATCATCATCATCATACAGTAAACTATTACGATTACGATTTTTGTCTTGAGTTAATTCATCACTATCATTTTTTGATGTTGATGGCATTGGACTTGATGAACTGGGACGTTTTGCAATTAAAGTCTTGTAAGGTGATGTTGATGGGTTTAAAGATGCTTCTCTGACTGCTGCTGCAGCTAAAATTACAAAAAAAAATTACTATGTGTAACTACATTTCTTCGTATTCTAAAGTAACTTTTCAAAAACTATGCTATGTATTGGGTTGCCTACATTCGTCATTTCGCGCCACATAATAGAAACGAAAGAAACTAGAAACAACACATTACCTTTTAAAGAAGTTGATTCAAGTAAACTCATAGTCTCTTTCTCTTTAGTAAACAAATTTCCAACACTAAAAGTTGTGGGTGAATCTGGCCTTAAAGTAAATCTTCCAACATTCTTTTTAATACCAGTGATACCTTCATTTGTTTGAATCATAACAAATGACAAGCCATACTGCACATGTTTGTTGTAAGGTTGCACACAAACAAATTTAATTCTATCCCACTTTTCACTACATTCAGGCTGGGAAAAGTCTTTAGAAGTGAACATTCTAACTTTATTTATGTTTGTATGATTTCTGGCTTCAAGTGGGGTCATGAAAGATGACATTCCAAGCAATGGTTTGTATTCATTACTGCTTGATCGACTGACTAAAACTTCAATATAAGCTGAATTTTCATTTCCAATATCAATTCCTGTGATTTGCATTGCTTTATCTAATTGTAGCACAACACTGGCAGTTTTCTCGCCGATGTGCGCGCATTTCCATTTTCTACCGGAGTCTGAATTGAGGATGTTTGATGCTGGGTGATGCTACAATTGAATGACAAATTTTGAGTTAACAATTGAATGACATTACTGGAATTATGTAGAATATTTGTTTGTACTTACAGGATCTTCAGAGCTAAAGGTTAGGACTTTGTCAATTTTGATCTTAGGCATTTTCCTTTAACTTAAATTTTGCTGCGACGTGCGGAAAGCGCGATGATGGTAAACAAAATTTCTAAATGGTTAAATCATAGGTTATGAACGTTGGATTTTCTCCTACAGAATGTTTTCTGTAAATATGACAATGTCAAACATAGCTAACCAGATTAAAATTATTGTTAAACAATTGGCAATTTTAACTAAATAATAATTACTTAATCAAATTTAAGTTTGTTAAATATATTTCAAACTTTCCTATTTGGTTTAGATGTAATGTTGGTTGCCTACAATAACATTACAATGAAAATTATTCACCCTTTTAGGATTTTCAATACTGAAAAATAGGAAAAAACCGATTTCAACTAACTAAAACGTTATTAATATGATAAAGTTTATCTATAAAGTTTATATTTACGTTTCAAAATTACTAGAAACTCAAAACAAAATAAATAAAAAGATTAAATTTCATTTATATTACAAATAATTAATTAAAAATAATAATTTGTTATTTATTTAATTAGGTATGTGAAAAATTAAGTTTATGCAAATAAATATGTAATAACCCAAATTTGTTTATATCGTTTAATCTACAAACGAGGCAAATTTCATAATCAAGATTGTTTGAAATGCGAATCAATCTGATTTGCATACGTGATGCAAAATGCACCGACACGCAGTGTGGTTACTATGTTCAGGGGGCGGAGAGGGTGGTACACTTTCATTCGCACATTGGTACATTTGGCGTCGCGATGCTATCAGGCTCATCATGAGCCATCGAGTGGCTGGTGTTGGGGTAGGTAAAGTAAATGGAAAAGCGTGCACGCGCGACACGACGAGTTTGCGCGCGTTTTCCCGCCCGACGTCAAAAGTTTTCCCGGCGGTGGTAACGGCGACGGTGGCAAGTAGCAGCCGCCTTTCAAACGGCAGTGCACGTTTGGCGTCCAGGATAAGTGCTTGTGCGCGACGCGCTTTCCGCGCTTTTGCAGTCTCGCAATTTCGCAGGATCGTAGTTCAGAGTTGGTTCCGCAATTCGGAATTATTGTCGTTATCGTGCGAAGAGCCGTGGAAAGTAGAGAGTATAATGTGAGTGCGCTTGGGACGATCTCCGGTCTCGCCTTCTTCATTCATCTCCTCCCACGCTGACATCAACATAAATGCGTCCATGGTAAGTGGAATTAGAAATAAATTTAATGAAATTTATTTTTGCGACATTCCGTACCAAATTCACTCTACATTACCAAACATTCTCACATTTTAAAGACAGTAATTAATTAAAACTTACAACATTTTGTGTGTACAAATATTCAAGTAAATTAAGACAGAAGTTGAGGAAGTAATTTTAAATAATTTGTATGTAAATTAAAACTTTTTTTTAACCTGAAATATAATATAAAAACCCAATTATTTTGAAGTAAAAAATCAAATCAAAAAGTTAAGATTAATTTCGGTTTAAAAAACCATCACCAGAACTAAAAACAAAACTAATTATTTTACATTTATAAAAAATTGAAAGTTTACCAAACTAAATAAACACAACAGAAGTTGATTCAACTTCACCTTCATCAATATGCAATGAAAATTGTAAAACTGCATTTGCATTTACATGGACAAATTGTAATTTCAAATCAAAGTTGCAAATTTTCCAGTCGATACTTTAATACACGATATTTTACAAGAATAAACATGAAATTTTATGTTTACTTGAAATTACATGCAAATCTATGAATTTTGAAAGCATTTTGAATTTAGGTTAAATCGTCTATTTAATGTTGTTGAGCTTTAAGTCATGTTAATATTCATATCAATAACAGGTGTTTGAAATTTACGCAAATTAGTTGGCGTAAAGTTTGAGATTTATAAAAGTATTTACAACTGTGAATTTAATTAGTTTTCAACAACAATAAATACAATATGGAAAATTCAAATTACACTTTTGTTCAAATAGTTTATGGTTACGCAAAAGTTTACTTTGTGTGTAATTTTTAAAAGTGTGTAGGTCTCACACAATTCAGTCTAAGGAAAGTCTGAAAACTAATTAAAATTATGTATTTAATGATTGCACAACAAACTAAAATTGAGCAACCTATAATTTTTAAAATCTATAATATATTCATAAATAAATATATAAGAATAAGCAAAGTAAAAATTAATATTAAAAAAATTAAAATTTTAAATTAAAAATATAATCTAATAACTTAAAATGTTCTCACATTTTTGGTATCATCTATAATTAAATTTTTATTTAATAAACATTAGAAATAAGATATGTTTTCTTTAAAAAAAACTAAGTATATTTAATTATTTTGATTATTTTTACTTTAAAACTTAAACTTATTTAGGTTAATAAAGAAATCAAGTTGAAAGCAAAGTAAATGTCTGCTTTTTGTGAACTTACGTTAGTCCTATGTTTATGACTGTATTTATTAATTGGTTTAAACTACATAAAATTATGTTAACTACCCAACCACAAGTAACAAACTACAAATAAAAGTTGACGTACCCAACAATCGTAACTTCCACGATTTGCGACACTGGTAACTGGTAACTTTTTTATGATATAACTAAGCGGCGAACGGTGCTGAAAATTATGAGTTATGTTCATTTTCACTATCACACCAAGGCTCACCAACTCACCACCCCATTGGTTTTTATTCTTTTATGCACCGACAAGAGCGCGTTCATTTGTGTTATGAGTTACGAGCGAGTTATGCCAGTTATGGAATAGTTTGCCCATTTTCCCGAGTCTTAAAACTTTAAAGGTGCAGTTTTTACATTTTTTGCTATGTAATTAGTTTTGTCGCATTAAAAGTTTAAAATGAAAATTATGTTTCTCAATGCTCTTATTATAAAAGATAATTATTGTGCAAATAAACAAAAACAATAAAGAAATTATCATGATTATCATTATATTTCACAAGCAAATAAAATTTATAACCTCACTTAAATAAAATAAAAAAAAGCTTATTTAAACTAAAATATTATTTTGTATGAATTTTGCGTTTTCAATTTTAATCACCGTGTTGAAGAGCTAACGAAACCAAACTTTACGTTTGCTATTTACGACAGAACAAAACAAAAGTTTTCTCTTTTCTAAGTTTTCGCCCGGAATTGTTTCCTTGCAGCGCAAAACAAAACAATTACTAAATGATATTATATTATATTTGCGCTGATCTTATTTTCCATTCATTTCCATTCATATGCAAAAGCTTGCGGGCGGACTTTGCACGTTCGTCTTGACTAACAGGCAAAAGTTTGCGCTCTGCAGACAAGCAGGCGAAACACACAAGAGGAACATCAGCACGATCGTCTTTAAACTTGCTCCTGTTCCAACTCCTTCTTATATTTATACATCCTTTTCCTACACAAGAATGTAACCCGCAATACATACGTGATGGTGAGGGATAGATAGAGAAAAGAAGATATAGAACTAAATCGTTGTCTTTTACTATCTCACGAAAAGGATGGATATCATTCGGCAAAATCTGTGTTATGCGCCGTATAAAATGAAAATTATTCAAATAACTTTCACGATGTGCCACGGGGCGCGTGATGAGCTACTCCCTGGGAGTGGTATAGTCCTGGTGGAAACTTGTAGAAAGACGTAGCAATTCATAGCAAGATGTTGAAAGACCGAGAGCGGAACATGCACGAAAAATGTTCAAAATGAATTGGGAAAAAGCGAAAGAATGGCCAAGAAAACGAATGGGAAGGCACAAAGGGGTGGGAAAGCTATAAGGAATAATGTATCTATTTGAATCGGCTATATCTTTTAACGCGCCGGGAATATATCTAAATCAGCGGATGGAGGCAAATAAAGAATTTTAAAGGCTGTTGTACCAAAATGTTTGAATCTAATGTAAAACAAGCAACGCCCAAGTTTAAAACAACAAAGTTATTTAAATTTTGGTTTTAATATATTTATTTAATAATTAAATGTTTAATTCAATTGCTTGTCATTTACTATCATTTTCGTGTGTTTATGCAAATGTGTAAACCGTTAGACTTGTTGTAAAAGTAAAAGTAGGTAAGATGGCACGGGTAAGTAAGGTTAAGTTTTCGTTTCAATTTGCATTTTGAATTCGTAAGAGGCATGATGTTGGTATCCTACCATGCAAAAGACGTCCCGGGACGAGATGCTTTTAAGCGCAAAGCGCAACGTAATCGGATACGTACAAAAATTTCATCATTGGATGACCTCCAAAGACGCAATGCGGATGTGTAAAATATATACAATTTGCATGAATACAGACAATTCATTATTTATTTTAACAACGTCCACAATATTATTTCTAACCTCAAAAATATATCCTACTAATTTAAGCGTATAGAGTAAAGTTGTTATAAGTAGACGTCCAAGAAACATTTTTGATAGTAAGACGGACTACAAAAATAAAGTGATTGTAAAATATATAATTTAATATTATATGTTTTATTTTTTATGTGATGGTTACAAAATTTAAACTAGGCAACCCAAATAACATTGCACAAAACTTCACAACAGGATTTAATAGAAATAAAAGCATTAAAATAAATTTGACTGCTTGATTAAATTTTTTTTTAATATAAAAATATGAATATTATTGTGAAATCGTCGGAAAATCCAATTATCTAATAGGTTTTGTTACTATCAGCTCAATTGATGATTTCGTTATTTACAAATTTTTCAAGTTTTATCAGTGTGGTTAATAAATAAATCTCAAATAATTTACAATGATAAGAAATAAAGCACCAGACTCAGAATATTCTAAGTGTATGTTTCGTGGTATTCTGTCTTTTATGACAGTAACCGGAAATCATAGATCAAATGTGTGGGCTCTTGGCAAACAATGAATGCACTGGGTTTTTACAAATAATTTATGCACTTTTCTATAATATATAGGTTAAAGTTAATTTTTGACAGTATTTCTAGTATTCCATATTTGGAGTACAATTCTAAATTCTAAATGCTAAATAAAAAAATTTCATATTTTCAACATTTGTGTAAAAGTTCTCTATGTAAATTGTGTTTTGATAATTTTTAGTTGATTGTATTTATATTTAAAGGTGCAATATTTATCTTAGTTTATTCATCCATGTTGGTACTACCACTAATACTCCCATTTCACTTTATTTCCCTTTAAACTCTCTTCAGTTTAAAAGTTTAGCGCACTAGTACTGTAGAGGTTTCAGCTTCAGCTTCAGACTTTCCTACAGTTTCATAACTTCTTCAGACTCGCAGCAAAATTTGTTCAAAAACGTACGAGTACGAGTGCTAATTAATACGTATGGTATACTTAACCACTCTACTGCTAACTACCACTGAATATGAGTGAGTGCAACATGTTCAGATGAACGCAACACAGAAATGCGAGTACTTTTTTGTAGTACGCTTACTTGCTTACTATTTGTAGGTCAAAGGTGAGCAAACTTGAAGATAAATAATTTCCTAGAAAAGCAAGACATTCGTACATGTTTTCAAATATATAACAAAAGTTTTGACAAAGCTAACTAAATTATTTATTTCTTTAAAATGTACTTAAACGTTTAAATTAAATGTACTAAAGAAATAATTAACAACAATATTTTTATTTATTTTTGTATGGTAACTTAAAAGTAATACTAACAAGATAAATTATAATATACGTCTTTGTTTCTTTGAAAAAACAAAAAATGAAACATGAACGTACAATATGTCTGCAACCTATTCAGTTGTACACATTTACCATGTTGATGCGCTTGGTGCTCATGGCACTCATTTGCAACCCCGTCAGACATCTCGTCTGTCTCAGCTGTCTGCAACGCTTCGCTCAGCAGTCCAAACGAAATCATAGTAATTAAACGCTCGCTTGCCAAGACAATGAGAGGCCAGGCGAGAACGGCAAGCAGCACCAAGACTAGTCGCTGTAACAATGCGGAAAATCTACATTTACAGAATCTACTAAATCCAATGAAATTTACTTGCTTCGTAACTTCGAAGCTTTGAACAATACTTAAACAACAAAACTACAAAACAAAAACTAAACGTGCTTTACAATTCGTTCTATAAGAATAAGTGGAATATCAAAGATGGCGTTGGTTAAAGCGTTCAAATTCTATAACTCTACAAACTTTTCCAACTTTAAAGTTTCCACTTGAAACAAAACTCAATGTAACAATACTGTTAATGACAATACGTTTATATTATTAAACATAATATCGCGGTATTATTTTTGAGTTTAAAAATACACCAAGAATTTGTTTTGATGGAAAAAAACGCAATAAATTATGAAAAATTGAATGACTTAGTCATGAATAACTGAATAAACTTCGAATTCATATTTCCTTACTGCTTACTTCGAGTCACGTCACTGCTCAGGCCACTTTTGGTTTAGCTGTTTGCGTTATTTGTGCTTTTTCGCATTTAGCCAGCGCGCCGTCATGAAGCGCAGCGCAAACACTGGCAAAAGCTCCGGGAGAGAAAACTTGCATATTCGAAGGCATGAAATATTCATACGCGAACACGACTGGTTGCCTATCTCACACAAACATAACCTAAGTCGTCTCAGTCTGAGCACGCTGGCACATAACACATAACCTCAAACGTGCTCCTTCGGGCGGGATACGAATCGTTCACGTGTGCATTCGGCACAAATAGATTTAAATTTTCATTGTTCAGTTTGGCGAGGTGTGCAATGCACCCTCACACATCTATGATTTCTCCTGTATTTGAGAAAGGTAAGAATTGGTGCATTGAAGCGTCGAATATGACGCGCACAACAATGCACCCAATTCTCGATAGCCAAATTGTTTAATAATTAATAACTTGACATGTTTGCAGATTTAGCACGCTTGGATTTGCATGTGCAATTTGCACGTTCAGTCGCAACACTCTCCCACAATTTATGCTGGTGTCTCATACAGGATGTCAGAGTTTTTAGTGAGTTTAGCAATAATTTATTGTTAAGTAATAAATAATTGTTAGTACTGAATTATTGAGTCTCAAACTTTCAGTTTAATAATGCTCATGTTAGATTTGCATTGACTACAACTGCACCGCAACGATTAGTATGATTCATTAATTGTGTTACTGTATTACTTGTTATATTACTCTATGTTGTACAGGAGTGAATTTATTCAACCTCGTCGAAAGATTAATATCACGCGCGATTACATTACGGGCGCATCTGTTTATAGCCGGGTAATTTTACGATGGATGCGTTGTTAAATAGAGTTTTGTCAAACGTTTTGTGGCGCTTAATTGGAATTAAATTTAAATTCGCGGATTTAAATTAATTGAGTATTTTCAATCTATTTTGTGTGATTTACGAATGGGAATTAAATTATTATGCCTAAACGGATTAAAACTGAAGGGGCAGTGTCACACGATTTGGTTATTAATGAATATTGTTTAGTTATCTTTTAATTGTTACAATAACTGCCACTAAAGCGGATCATCACTAGTCAAAATATTGCGTAGTAAAATTAAACAAAATATAAAATATCTTTTTTATTAGTTCATTATAAATGAAGATGAAAAGTTTGAGAAATAAACAATAATTTAATTAACGGCGCTGAGGTTTGAACCTGCGACCTCCTGATCAACAACTAATTGTTTTACCCACTCAACCACTAGCTTATCGAGCAGGTAGCCCAAATTAATACTAATATTTAGTTAAATTTAAATTTAATTTGATTATAATAATTTAAAAACAATATATTGACGTATTAATATTCAAAATAAAACGACGTAGACTTTAAATTAAAAAATATTATTGTTTTAAATGTGTAGTGTGTGAATTATACAATTTATAAACATACCAATTAACAAGTGCGAGGTATAAATTATAAATTACATTTCAATAGAATTTTATTATATTATTTTATTTTACTATATTATTAAACAAAGAACAATTAATGTTTTTTTTATGAAATTGCCATAGTTATAAATAATAATATTTTAATTCGTGTTAATCTAAATAAAGTATTTTATTCCAATTAGTTAAGTTTGTAATAATTTATTGTTACATATTAGTTTTTCTTAAAAACTAAAATAAAATTTATACAAAATAATTAAATGGACAGAAAAAGATAATTGGAAACATGATTAAAGTTTTGCTTTCAGTTATTTTGTTGTTTAGTGTTTCCTGTTTGGTCAATGGTGGTACAGTACATTTGTAGCAAACACAAAACGCAAGTTCACGTGTCTTGAATAACAATCTGTAGAATAAGCTGAATAAGCTCATGGTAAAGCTCAAGCCGAAGCTCTTGGTTTGTCCCTTTTCCTGCGAGAACTCGTAAGTACGTGAATCCATTTCCAATTTTATTCTAGAAATAGTTTTTGTTATTTTGTTTGTTTTGTTCTTTTAAATATAAACATAGAATTTAATTGTTTTTTAAGGTTTTGTTTGTAGTTGTGCAACTATAGGCAACCCAAGTTACAATTCGGTCAAATATTAATTATAACAAAAGAAATAGTACTTCAAGGACGTTGTTTTTTAGGTTGTCACTCAAAATATTTGAAATAACTTCTTTGAACCTAAAGAAAAACAAGCTTTTCCAAAAAAAAACAAACAAAATAAAGGAAGACAAGAAAATACTTTCCAATCTGTTTGTTTCCTTGTTGCTTCAAATTGCTTTATTTCGCAGCCTTTGCGCCCTCTTGGTTGCAAAAGTCTGGAAGCGGTGAAGATAAAAGCTTCCAAAGCTTTGGGAATGTAATATCAGAATATGTTTAGAGGCGGACAAAAGTTTAATCGGTTTTCGAAATGATTTCGTTCAATTCCTTAACACTCACACATAAAAATTTGCACGCAAAAAATATTTAAGTTCCTTATATTTTGTTGTTGGTGTTGTGATTGAGGTTGTGAGCTTGTTTTTTTACTGCAAATGTGTGGATTTGCAAAGCGACACGTACGAAAAAGTCAAATAAAACTTTTTCTTGTTATTTTTTGATGACTTTGTAATCTAATTTCAATAATAATGTCAAAGTTCAACAAAAACAATACATTTATAGTTATTATTATTTAAAGATTTAATAAAAATATTAAAAAAAAAGGATTTAATTTGTGTAGCAGCAAACAAGTTTATTAAAATCAAAAAATTATTTATGAAGCAAAAATGTAAATTCCGCACAACCATGATAAATAATATTTATGTTCGTGTAACCCGTACTCGTATAAAACCGTAATATTGTGCCTGTCTCGGGTGGTGCGTTCATGCAGAACGAAAAGTTTTTAAAAAGAAGCAAAAATTAGTTCGTATTTTATCTCCCGGCGGGCGTTCAAGAAGTTCATTAAGAGCGACATCGCTGGCAGCGGCACTCTCGTCCTGCGGAGTTAACACGACATGCTTGTTCCACCCCTCTCGTTCCACTCTCGTGCACCTCTCTCATGGAAACCCCCTCAGTTGTAAATTGCGCCGAGTGCTTACAGCGCGCACGCTGCCGTCCATGACCAGGGCGACAGCGCGACGATGGCGGCGACAGCCGTTGTCCTTAATTTAATCCTTCAATAGGTGCGCATGTGTTTCGTGTCGCGAGTCTTAACTAAGCTCTTCATTTACGTCGCGCGTTTGAGCGGAATGCAATCTTGTTTTCAGCGATTTTCACTGACTTCACATTGCCGAGATGCAAGTTGCTCACATTGCAAAAATACAAAACTAAGTGGAAACAACAACAAAAAACAACAAAAAGAAACACAAATTATAGTGCCAAGTCAAGGACGTTTTTCTATAGAGTTATATTTTTTATAAAAATATTTAGACAGAGCTACATCTTGGGGAGACATAAAAAATTCAAAAGATAGTGTAATTTATGCAAATGTGTTTGTGAACAGGTGAACACAAATTATAGTCGTTATTGAGAATAAAGGTCATGAAAAAGTAATTAGTGGAGGTAATTAAGGACTAAGCACTTAGAACTAAGAACCCAAAACGATTAAAACTAAGAATGGTTGAGAATCACCTAGATACTTACTTTTGCTTCTCATTAGTTTGCAATATAATGAAAAAATAAAAGTTTTACAAACACAATATAAGTTTTTCAGAATAAAATTGAAGTTTTTTTACTTGTTCAACATCTTCTTCTATTTTTTTCTATCTTTTCGCAATCTTTATTACATTCATCATCTTAACTTTTTTATCTTCCATATTCTTCAAATTTTTAATTTCTTCAACAATATTTTTTATTATCTTTTTCAGTTTGTTATTTTTTTTTCTTAATCTCCCTCATCTCCTTTTTTCTTACATCTGTTTCATTGCCGTTATCTCTTTTCTCTCCCATAACTCCTTCATCTCCATCATCATCTTTATTCTCTTGATTTCCCTCATCTTCTTAATCTTTCATATTTATTTTAACTCCTTTATCTCCTTTATAGCTTTCATCTCTGTGATCTCCTCCGTTTTCTTCGCCTCCTTCATCTCCCTTTACTCCCTCTTTTATATAATCTCTTTTATCTTTTCTATCTCCTTCATTTACTTGATCTTCTATTTCTTTATCTTTAGTTTTATTTGAATCCTTCATATATTTTGTCTTTTTAATGTTTTACTTCTCCTTTTTATCCCCTATCTTCTTTTATTTTTTTAATCTTATTTTATTTTTAGTTTATTTCTTCATTTTTTTCACGTGTTATATTAATACCATTTTGTAAACATTATTTTCTTATCATTATATAAAACTAAAATTATATAACATTATTTCAAAGTTTTTCTTTCAGGGATCTTTATCCTGTATATTCCAAAAGTAACCATCTTCAATAATTTTATATGATCCTTTTCGTTGCCAATAATTACTTCCATAATTGTAAGCTTTTCATCTTAATGAATAGCTGAAGATGTTAAAGACGTTGAATGTATTCAAGATTTCTGAACATTGTGAAGCATGTCAGCAACACGCTATGCAATTGAAAGCCACTTGTTCGATGCCAAGCAAAGGCCCGCCTAGACGCGCGCTCATTAGCGACGCAACATGCATTAAATTACAGCATGCCGCAAAATAACTACAAGTCTCCCCCGCAAATCCTACAAAATCTGTGAGTTCTGTGAGTGAACGCACCAAATTGCGATATCGCATCTCAACGTCTCGACGCTGCAAAACGCATTCCATCCGATCCGCGACATCCCACTTCACACACTCTCTCGTCCTCATCTTTATCGTGATCCTTATTTTAGAATCCTGATCCTCGACATCAAGTACGTGACAAATGCACATGTTTAACACATTCAAAACTTATCTTCCATCTAAGCTTCTAAGGATATCCTGAATATTGTACATTTTCTATGTCACGAGATGGTTGTTATCCTGGTGGTTGGTTTTACTTTAAGGTCAGGTCAAAAACATTGGAATAGAATTTACACTTCTTGACGTGTAGACGACAAGTCAAGGTGTTGTGATATAATACAACACAACTTCAGTGTTTGGCATGTCTTACATAACCTCGCGTAACCTCACAAGTCTTTGCGTGAGTTTCGAGTTGCTAGTTTTGAAGGTTTTGAATCTTGAGAGGGTGGAATTTGCGAGTCGTGACTGGTGACTGGTGTGACTGGTGTGACGCTTGCATTACACATGTATCTCGAGTTGGAGCAGGCACGTCATTAGCATATTTATTTGCGCGTGACGCGTGCCGCATGTCGGCGGCTGTGTTCGCAAGGACCTCCGGCTCGAACTTGAGTGACGGGAGCGGAACGACCAGAAACCGACTTTCGTATGTATTAGATTTCCACCTGGCGAGTGAGCGACTTCCTGAGAACGTCATATCGTCGTACCGTCATTTGTGAAGTGAACTGGAAACTAAAACT
>JARJDS010022471.1:0-16699 GCA_030264155.1 Atheta pasadenae | reverse complement strand
GTCTTGACTTAATTGACTTAATAGAAGAAATCAACTTGATCGTTGAGGTTATGTTGCGTCTTGTGCAGTCTTGTGTATATGATGGCAGCGAAATAGGAATAATGTTTCTGTTATTTTTTGCACCTTGTTTTACGTCTGACATCTTGATTGAGTTATTTTCATTCTAAATAAGTAAATATTATTTTCGCGCCTTGTGTATGTCAAGTCAAGTCGAGTCAATCGATGCTCGAATCTACATTTTACAGAAATGGTGTTTGCGTCCAAGGGAGTGACAAATAAAAAATATTGTCATCGTTTATTATGGCGGTGAATGAAATCCGTGCCTTCGGCGAGCTACCGGCCTTCGCGCTCTGCGTTTTCAAAATGTTTTCAATGTTCCGCACGCGGCATGTCGGCAAGATCGACTTATTTTTAGCGCCAACATGTTTAATGTTTATTTTACACTCGTATATTTATGTGTTTTTGAAAAACATTTAGCAATAGATAAAGTATAAATGTTAGCAAGAAACACCAATGCAAATATAATTTCTGTACTTCTTGTTTTCCTTAATTTTTTGATACTTTTCACATTGATTAAAACAAAAAAATTAATTAAACTTTTATTTGCATTTATTTTTTGTTGGACTTTTAATGCATCTTTTAATACGTTACTTATTTTTACTAATTAAAAGAAAGGTCCTTTCTTTTTCTTTGTTGCGTTTTTCCTAACCTCCTTCCACCCGATTTTTTTCTCTTTACTTCCTTCTTTTCTCAATTTTGTTCTTGTACTTTTCTCAACATACTATTATTTATTTTTGTTTTTCCATTATTTTTCTTTTTATTTAATAAATTACTACACAAATTGACAACATTGATAACTCTTACAAAGAAAACAAAAGTAGGTTAGGAATAATTGACCTTTAAACATTCCTAGATCTGTTTGTTATGTTTACACGTATATTCTATTGGTGTAAGATATTACATTACCTATTACTTATCCCAATACAAACAGAACGAAGACAAGAAGTACTAATATTGTATTACATTCGAGCAAACATTTTCTTTCCTTAATGAATACTCATACGTCTAGACGTTTTTCTTTAATCAGTCGAAAGGAGTGCCATCATTTAGTACTTTAATACTAAAAGATTTTTTTTACTTCAGGTGATCATAGAAGGATCCTAAGAGTGCGGGCCGGTCATGCGCCTCGGTCCGGCCCTACTGGTCACGCTTCTACAGCTCGTCATCATCGCCCGGGCCGTACCACATGACGAGGACGATGATGCAGCGAAAGCGACAGCCACCGTCAATGTGGACGGAGCGCTCTCGCCGCAACTGCCCGGCACCTCCGACGTATCCTGGCCGCAGAAAGACGAACGACTCAACAAACTGGACGGACCCCACACGCCATACCAGATCCTGCATTCCCCTGACACACCTTCGACTATACAACGCCACCATAAGAACATCTCCTCTGAGAACTACAAATCCGAGCTGTTGTACAAAAAGACCAAGCTCACCATCGGGTATCTCACAGCGGCTAAAGGCTCACTCAAGGATAGGCAAGGATTGGCCATATCAGGTGCACTTACAATGGCCATCGATGAGGTTCGAATACTTCTTAATTGAGTTTATTCATTTTTGTTAATTGTTCATCTTGGAATTGTCTATAGATCAATAATGATACTAACATTCTGCCAAATGTGACGTTGGTGGTGCGTTGGAACGACACGAAGGGAGATACGGTGATGGCAACGCGGGCCATGACTGATTTGATATGCTCTGGCGTCTCTGCGTTTTTTGGCCCAGAGGGTACCTGTCACGTCGAAGCGATTGTAGCACAATCGCGAAATATACCGATGATTAGTTATGTATGTTGTTGTTTACATGTCTTTGTAATTATTACAGTATTTTATGTGGAATTTATTTTTTAGAGATGCTCTGACTATAAGGCATCTGATGTGCCAACGTTTGCCAGAACCGAACCCCCAGATACCCAAGTAACAAAGTCTGTGATATCGCTATTAAAATACTATGACTGGAAGAAATTTTCTATAATCTACGAGGAGGAGTGGCAAACCGTCGCTGCATCATTGGTCCATGAGGCTAAGATGCGCAACATGACTATCAACGACATGCGATCCCCGATGGACAAACACAAATGTTGCGAGCTCTCTCTGAAGTGTTGTATGAGTAGTTTTTGGTTTCAATTTATTCAGGAGACCAAAAACAAAACAAGAAGTATGTTAATGTTTTATCAGATATTCGTATTGTGAATAATATAACTCGCCACAATGTCATTTTGTAATATTTTATTTTTAGTTTATGTCTTCATGGGCTCTAAAGTCTCCTTAATAGAACTAATGACAACAATGCACACGTCGCAATTATTTGAAAAGGGCGAGTACATGGTGATCTACATCGATAAAGAGACATATTCCGACAAAGAGGCGCACAGATATCTTTGGAGTACGTAATTCTACATGACCCAAACCAGACTCTACAAATTCAATTGTTTTTAAAAGTAATATTATTCCAGAACCGGAAGTTTTATCCAAATATAATTCGTGCTATGAGCATCAACATAACTTCGACAAGCGAGGAAAGAGTTTGTTTGTAATCGTACCGACTGCACCGACTGACAATTATGAAAAGTTTACCGAAAAGGTACGCGAGTACAACACGAAGGAGCCGTTCAATTTCCCAGTGCCCGCATTCTTTCAAAATCAGAGATTCCAAAAGGTATGTTTATTAAATCCACCAGGATTATTTATTTTCATTCACCAAATGTGTGTTCATTTAAAGTTTGTGTCGATATACGCGTCGTATTTGTACGACTCCGTGCAATTGTATGCGAGGGCATTGCATGTCCTGCTATCGCGAGAATCGGTCTTAACTGAAGAAATCATCGAAGAGGTGGCGAACAACGGAACGAAAATCGTCGAAACTATAATTGGATTGAAGTCATACAAAAGTAAGTTCGCGTGTTTTTGTTTCGCTTTTATTATCTAAATGATGAAAGTTCTTCTGTGTTTAACAATCTTTGTGTTGCGTTGCATCGTCCATTGTAGGTATCACGGGTGCAACTATGAAATTAGATAGAAACGGCGACTCCGAGGGAAACTTTTCTGTCTTGGCCTTTACACGCTTAACCAATCCGAAGGAGCATGCCATTCAAGAAAATTTCAAGTGTTCGTATCAGATGCGGCCGGTCGGTCAATTCCAACAAGGCGACTTTCCAGTGAGTGAGTTTTTATTTAAACAGTTGTCCTCGTACTTAGGGTATTATTATCTTTAAGAAAATTATAATTTGGTTAACATAATTGACATATAACGGGATTTATAGGATTATCAAATTTATCCAAACGTAAAAATAGAATGGCCGCAAGATTCACGACCAAACGACGAACCAAGTTGTGGATTCAACAACGAAATGTGCCAGAAAAGCGATTCGCACATGAACAGCATTATTGTTGCAGTCACCCTTGCAATTATCCTTTTCTGTGCATGCGTTATTACGATGAGCATCTATCGCAAATGGAAGATCGAACAAGAAATCGAAGGCTTACTTTGGAAAATCGATAAAAGTGATTTGACCAGTTACTTCGAAAAGGATATGTTAACGTCACCGAGCAAAGTAAGCTAAATGTTAAAATGCTTGTTAATAGTCTTTGTAAGTAACTTTTATTGTAGATGAGCTTGTATAGTATCAGCGCCACTTCGTTTGAATCCCGAGGAGGTGCGCAGGTGTTTGCGCGAACTGTTCAATTTAAAGGACTTGTTGTGCGTATCAAGGAGTTGACCTTCACGAGGAAAAAGGACATTTCGCGTGACGTAATGAAAGAAATGCGATTGTTGCGGGAACTGAAGCACGATAATATCAATTCGTTTATTGGCGCATGTGTCGAACCAATGTCGATTTTACTAGTCACTGATTATTGTGCCAAAGGAAGCTTATACGTAAGGAAAAAACATTGAAATGCCATTGAAAACGTTTTAAATCTCTTTTTTTATAAATTAGGATATTATCGAGAACGAGGACATTAAATTGGACAAAATGTTTATCGCATCTTTAGTCCACGATCTCATTAAGGTAACCATTTTGAATTTACATCTACATAACCTTCTTCAACACAGAAGACATTTTTAATACTTTTAGGGCATGATGTACATCCACAACTCCATGTTAATATATCATGGAAATCTTAAGTCTTCGAATTGCGTGGTGACAAGCAGATGGGTGCTGCAAGTAACCGATTTTGGTCTGGGTGAAATGCGACATTGGGCCGAAAACGAAAACGTGGGCGAACACCAGTATTATAGAAGTTTGTGTTAATATTTATCTTAGATTGGGGTTTTATGTTATATAGTTCACTACATAACCTAAATGTTTTGTTCAGGTTTGTTATGGAAAGCGCCTGAATTCCTTAGACATCCAAACTCGTACATTAAAGGCACCCCAAAAGGTGACATTTACGCGTTTGCTATTATTCTCTACGAAATAATCGGGCGACGAGGACCATTTGGTTCAACAAATTTTGAACCACGAGGTAACACGGAATAATTTAATGAATTGGTTGTTACTAATTGTTATTGTTGCAAATTCTAGATATAATAGAAAAGGTTAAAGAAGTTCCAGCTGAAGGCCAAGAACCATTTCGGCCTGACTTAAATTTGCTGTTGGAGACAATGGAAATTGTAAATCCTGCAGACGGTTATGTCCTACAGGTAATGCGAGACTGTTGGGCAGAACGACCCGATGATCGACCAGATTTTCCTGTCGTACGGTCCAGACTTAAGAAAATGAAGGACGGAAAGTATGTTCATACCATTCTAATAGACATTAATGTTTATTGTAAAATATAAATTTGTTAAAGGAATCGTAATATCATGGATCAAATGATGGACATGATGGAGAAATATGCCGATCACTTGGAGGATCTAGTCACTGAGCGCACGCAATTGCTGCACGAAGAAAAATTGAAAACGGAAGATTTGTTGCATCGCATGCTACCGAAGTACGTAATTGTCAGCGCTGTAGCGCTTTAAAATTTTATATTAACTCGTAAACTTTTTATAGACCTGTTGCTGAACGTCTGACAATGGGTTACGGCGTTGAGCCGGAGTGGTTTGATTTAGTCACAATTTATTTTAGTGACATCGTTGGCTTTACGGCGATGTCTGCGGAAAGTACCCCATTGCAAGTACGTATTTTGATCCAGTCAAGCGAGACGCAGTGATTTATTACCTACCGATCCAGCTGACCTGTGAAGTAATTGTGTTTGTGTTTACAGGTAGTTAATTTCTTAAATGATCTCTATACAGTATTCGACCGCATCATTAAAGGATACGACGTTTATAAAGTCGAGACAATCGGTGATGCATACATGGTGGTAAGTACTTACAAATAGTTCTTAAGTACTGAGGTATAATTTAAGATTAAATTTGTTGGTTGCTGTAGGTTTCGGGCTTGCCGCTGCGTAATGGCGACCGACATGTTGGCGAAATTGCTTCCATGTCGTTAGACCTTTTGTCGGCTGTAAAAAACCATTCAATATCACATAGACCCAACGAGACTCTTAAACTACGTATTGGAATCCATACAGGTATGTAGGTCACGTAACACATTGACAGTCATTAATGTTGTTATTTAAGGACCGGTTGTGGCTGGCGTTGTGGGATTAACAATGCCTCGTTATTGTCTCTTTGGGGACACGGTGAATACGGCCTCCCGAATGGAAAGTAACGGGGAGCAACTCAAGATACATATAAGTCCACAATGCAGGGACGCGTTAGAGAAGTTAGGTGGATATATAGTAGAAGAACGAGGCTTAGTGAATATGAAAGGCAAGGGCGAAGTGAGAACTTATTGGTTGCAAGGCGCAACGGAGAATGCGGTGCAACGACGTGAAGTAGACCTTGGCGAATTGCCTCCGCTTTTCTGCCGACCAAGAAAAAGTCCAAAACTGAACACTGACAGTCGTCAAGCTTCTTTTTGCGGCAACATTGGCGGATTCGGAGGATTAAACAGCCGTCGGCATTCCAGCGTACCAAGAGGTTTGTGGAATATTTTCTTTGGAATATAAAGTTTAAGATTAATTTTAATTAAATTAGATTTATGTACTAATATGGTGACGGGTATTATTAATGGTAACATTTTGGGGCAATATTATTACAGATACATATTGCTGTGATAAAGGAGAGAATTGTTTACAAGGTGTGTCAAATTTGAGTTACTCCTGCCGAGCTTTGCAGTCTGTGCATGAATGCGCATCGCTTTCACCCTCCCCTTCTCCGCATCCGTACGGTTGTGGCTAGACTCGCGAATTTATCACAAGATTTTCTTTAGGTGCCAGCATTGAGGTGGACAGCTCGTCGACGTTGCACAACGCCAGTCCGGTGCCCACACGCATACCTTACCGTAACCGGCACGTGCTGCAATTGCCAGACGGCGGGTCCAAAGTGACGCTCAACTCAACATTCGGTAGTCAAGTGCTTGATCCAGGAGAAGTGAGCAAGGACGGCATTCGAACGCGACGCGCTCTTTCCAGTATAGCGTCCAGCTCGGATGATCCACAACATAAAAGTCAAACAGGACTCAGCCGAGTGCGCGAGTGCAAATCCTTAGACCCGTTACCATTTGTAAAACCAAAAGGTAAGAAATTTGTGCCGACGTTGAAACGCAGTGAGCCTGTTTTGGTCGATTGTGATTATGATTGTGACGAAGGGATTAAAATAATTGCTATACCTGATGATAAACTATTGAATAATAATTGCCCAAATGGTAACGCCATATTGAGCCATGAAGATAGTCTTTACGAAGATGCTGTTATGCCGCTGCTCAAAGAAAAACAACAGGTGACAATAGAGCCGCGGCGCAGTGGGAGTTTTGAGGGCTGCGATGATGGAGGGTCGAAGAAGTGGCGGTCGATGGAATGCGTATCGGCAACGTGTCCGCAACACAACAATGTCGAACCAAAAAAGAATATAGGAACAAAACCAATGCGTTGGATAAATAATTTATTCAATGGTAACGGAATGAGATCTAGTAATTCGTCTTTACGTAAAGGTGTTCCACCTGTGATGGACTACAATAGTTTACAAGCGGAGAAAGAAAGTATAGTATAACTTGTATAAACAAATACAAACAAATATAATAATTTTAAAAACTTTAAGATTTATTACATTTTATCTCTGTATGCAACGTATTAACCATTCATGTTTTGTATCGAACGAACAAAAGAAGAACGTGTAACATTCATATTAAGTTGCATACAGTTATAAAAGTTCTAAAACTTTGCAATCAATTTTGACGTTTGGCAAAAATAATTATGCTGCATTTACATTTTGCACAATACAAAAATGAAACAAACAGTACGTAAGAAATTAAGTGTACCACTGCAATTACCTGATAATCTAAATTTATTGAGTGTTAAATGTGTCATTTGAATTATTGAGGATACACGAAACAAATATTTAAAAGAAATTTTAATCACTGTTGCATTGGATAGAATGATTATAAAATAGAAATAATTTTATTAAATTCAATTGTTGTTAGTTGTTGTTGATTGTTGTTGAAAAATACGAAAATTGTATCCTACTAATCTCAATGTGCTTAATGTTTTAACTAATTCTCATCCATTTATAATCTTGTAAGTAAAATAACTGGAAATAATTGTACGAGTTCAAATTTGTAAATTTTCATTTTTGCAACAAATAATTACATAATTATAATTAGATTGGAAGGTGAATACTGACAATTATGCAAAGGAAAATTTATTAATTAGAACTAGTACAATGTACACATTTTTAATTCAACCCTGATATTTAGATAAATTATGTTTAGTCATGACGATAGGCAACACAGGTTACACATTGATCCGTCATTTGGTTTACTAAATTATGTTTGTTAATGTTTAATAATTTACAAGCGTTACCAATTTTCTTTTTCTGAATTTTTACCTTTAACAAAAGTCGAAGAGAGACCATGAAACAAGAATGTTAGTTTTATATGTAAATGATAAGGTATTTACAAATTCAATGTGATTTAACTTTCTCAAATGGTTGAAATATTTAATTTTAGATTACACATTCTATAACAGAATTGTTATTCTAGCTCTAATTTGATAATATTGTCTGAGCCGTTATGGTACATCCACTATACTACAGTAATTAATTTTAAATATTTTAACTTTATAAAAACATTGAGTAGTTTTTACAAAAGACGTAAAAGAGAAGGGGCAAGTTGCTTGTTTTTTTCAAAATGGCTGTGACTTGTTCATTTGTATATAGATGATAATTTTCCTCTTCCTCTTTGATTTTGTTTTAAATGTTTTCAATCAATTAAGTTGGCTTATTATTACGCGTCACACATTGTAAGTTGATTTTACTTGAACATGAAGTGATTTTGCAAATATGTTACATAGATAAATCAAAAATATGATAGCTGTAGTTGAAGAAATCTAATGAAATTATATAATATCTGTGCCATTAACTTATTATTAATAAAATAAACAAGTGTATATGAATAGGAACATATAGAATTAAACTATATTTAGTGAGGTGTCATGATGTGAACGATGAGAAAATAATTCTTTGTGTATAGAAATTAATTAAGTTGATGGATTAAGACTTACACATCTGGAGTGGATAAATGATGATTATTTGTTTAAATTAAGTGTCATCTTAGAATATTGTTGAAATAAATACGCATATTTATTTATTAATTTTGTCATATTTCTTTGTAAAGAATTATTATACTGAAACCTAACCTTATTATATTTCAACTACAACGAGTGACAAGGTGAGTTAACCTCGAAAAAATAAAAATGAAAAGACAGAGATTACACTGTCATTTATCGCATTTCTTACGAAGGTTTCAAAGGATGTATCCATCCAAGTCGAAAAACGTTTCCATTCTTATCATTCAACGGCTTTCTTTATACTTTTAACCTAATTCATATTCAAATAGGGAAGTTTGTTTTTTGTTTTTTACAAAATTATTCAGATTGGACATTGACGTTTTTTTCCTGTACTCTTCAAATATTTATTTTTGAAAGATCTCTCTGCTGTCAGCGAAGTGTCACAAGACGCCTTCTTATAAAATTTTTAGTGTATGTTGCTATATGTTACCCAATGTTACCAACACAGGTTACCAACTGTTACCAACAGATTGAAAACAAAATGGTGCATGTGTGTTATGTTGCCAGTGTTGCCAGTGCTGCGTGAACCATGGAAATGGTAAGGCGTTGTCAGATTTGAATTATAACAAATACCAAGTTTCAATGACATTATTATATTAATTAGCATACACATCAATACATGAATTCATTATGTTTAATCATGTTTACACTGTTTATTCTGAAACGAAAATAATCTTTTTGTATTAAATAATAATGAAAATAATACTGAATTCAAATCAATCAAACTAAATCTCAATAAACCACTAATTTTGTCAATACTTCAACAAAAAATTAATTCTCCAAAAAAATCAACGTTGTTTTCAGTGTGCAACATTCTATTGACATATATGTTAATTACTAAAATGAACGCAAAATTACAACCTCTATACTTTGCATTAAATAAATGCCCTTTTCCTGAACCATTAGCAGAGGGCACACACAATATCAAACATGTGAGGAAACGAAACGCTAAGAAAACATTTACCTAACTACATCTCTTCAGCAATAATTTAAAAATAAAACAAAATCCTGACTAGTACGTTCCTCCACGTTTGTAATGGTAACTAATAAAGATGCCACATACTTGTGCACAATACGAGCATCTTTAAAAATAAATTAAATAGTGCACATGATAAATTCTCGAAAAACCCACTAATTCCATGCAAAGTATAGCTTGTAGATAAAGTTATAGGTGCTTATATGTTAGCCGAACATGTACTGACTGTTTCCGTATCGTAGTGACGTCCAAAAAGGTAACGAATAATTCGCGCAACGGGGAACAGTCAACACGATAGCTGGTACCATTAAGCCTAAACTATAAGTTTTGCATCGCACGCCGCAACAAGCACGTCGAGACGAGCGGACGAGTTAGCAAAACAATATGACAGATTCATACTCTGCGTGCAGACGATGTATACACCAGATGTTTCATTTGCGGGTCATGAGTTTCAAATATTCGAGTGCGTTGCGTGCACCAGCAGCCTGAGCCTCTTTTGAAGTACTACCGGTACCGAAACAAACAGCGATTGGCAGTGTTGAGATTTGAACCAAACATTGGTATTTTCCCATTACAGATTTCTCTTCGATGTCCACGTAGGTAATTTCGAACATTTGTTCTTGGGCCAGTTCTTGCAAAAACTGCACGCAATTAAATTCTTTGGTATTCATTGATATATTCTGAAAAATATAATAGATTAAATTAAATACACTCACTACAGCATTTTGTGTTATTAATTTCTAAAGTATTTACCTGTAATTCGGTCAACTTGGGACCAGTTGCGTTTCTCAAATACTTATGAAACGAAGTAATCTTTTGTGAGTGAGTATTAGTCGGCACAAGCGTGTTTATTTTACTATCTTTCAGTCCAGCGTATCGAACGTGCAAGTTTGATACTCGCGATGCCAACTAAAAACATTTTGCACAATAACAACTTTTATTTATCAACAAAACAAACGAACAAACGAAATATCGGTTTACTCGACAAATTTAAAAAAAAACATTGCCTGCGCCACACTCTCTCGGATTAGCACAAAGTTGGCCGAGTAACAAGAGTGAGGAGGCGATCTTCGGCTCGCCTCTTGCTATTTTGACTTTGCTCTAGAGGCGGTTTTTTGTCCCGAGTCAAAGAAGACGAGCCGAGGTGTCACTCATGGTACTGGGATGCTAAATATATTAATACTTATAACTCACCTCTTCTTCCTCATCAGTAGCTTGGACAGCTGCACCTTCAACTGGAAGATCATGTAATGCTTGCCACATTTTGTGAGCTGCCATACGTTTCGCCAACTTTTTCGACTTCCCAGTACCAATTTCCTTATACTTCAATACTGTACATGCAATAGTAAATTGCCTTTCATGTGGCAGTCCTTCTTCATGTTCCATGTCGTAAAATGGCGGCGGCCATCGACGTGACATGCACATTTCTTGTAGCCATCCAATTGGATTACCCATAACTTTGTCATCATAAGGTGAGACAACTGTATTAGTTCTAAAGCAAATATTATTGTAAATTCAAATAAAAAAATTAATTTTATTAACTCACATCTCAGCAGGTAAGGGTAATGTAGTAGTACCATTTGCAGTTGTGTCATTGGCTTGTTCAGTGGTTTGTTTTCCCACCAGTACATCTAATAAATTTTTAGCTGCTGCGTGTTTAGCTTCCTTTTTAGACCGACCTGTACCCGTCGCAATAAATTCATTATTTATAAAAACCCGATAACGAAAAATTGGTTCATGAATAGCGCCTTCAATTTGTACTAATTCATACTTTGGCGTTATTCCCCGACGGGACAATAGCTCTTGAAGAACAGACACTGGAGTTTTTCCAGGATACTGAGACATTTCCTAGGTTCAATATTATTATTTAGAAGATATATAAAAATGATTAGTTGGTAATAAAGGTTTTAAAAATGTTGATTTTTTTACCTCACTTACTAGTTTAGCTGCTTCCCCCAATGGCATTCTTTCACACATAGCATTAATTAATTTTGTACGATTTTTGGGTCTTCCTCGAATCGACGGTGGACTTAACAATTGAATCGCGCCATCCATAACTTCCTTGACCCTAAAAAAATATGAATCTAAATATTAAATACTTGAAAGTTTATATAAAATAAAAAATTTTAATTAAAACGAAAAGAAAGTTTAGAGTGCAATACACTAATAAAATAATTTAATTCACATGAAAATTTAAAGCCTGTTGGCATTAGTGGGTTAGTAAAAAAAACCGGCAAAATCGATAAGTTGGGGGTTTGTAGATTCGTCAATAATTAAACACAATTACAATATATTCTTCAAGATATAATACAACGGTAATAAACAATTACAACATTATACAACAAAGAGTATGTTTCATTTTAATTACCTGAGTTTTGTGTGTTTTTCTTGGTCGCTAATGCAGTGAGGCGTCTTTACTTGGTCGAGTTTAAAGAGAAGTGGCAAATGATTATTATCGGCTCCTTTATGTCATACAGAGCAGCTGGCAGCTCCTGGCAGCTGCGACTAAAAACCACTGAAATCCATGGTAAAGCCGGTACTGCCAACTGAATCCAACTTTTTTCCCCTAAAGGTCTTTTACAGTGGGGTGAACTACCCTCAAAACAAGAGTTATATTATATATTATATTTTAGTTAAACATTTTGACTTAAATACTGAAATAAAAATACTTTGTAGAAACATGTATTTTATTTTTCAAACAATGAATTAACATAACCTCACATTTTGTGTTCTCCACATGTATAAGCGATGCAAATATTGTCCACAATAAACTTTGTTTATTTCATGAGATAATTATTAATAATGTCTGAATTAATTGAAGAATTAGTTAAGTACATGCAGTTGGGCACTCGTCTTGATTTAAAGGATTACGCACTTACACAAATTCTTGGTAAGTTAATATTTTAAAGTTTTTATGAACTTATGGTAAGAAACATTTCTTAATTCATTTCTAATTTAATTCATTTAAAGGTTTAACTGGCGCTCCGGAAGGTTTAGAGCTTGTCATACAATCAAGTGAAGTTCTTTTATGCCTAATTGTTTTGTTAGATGATCCAAATCCAACTGTATCCAAGGATTCTTGCTTGATTTTAGTAAATATATCTGCACACCCAAATGGTGCTCGACAATTAATTGATTTAGACATTGAGAAAATTCATAAAAATCGTTTACAAAAAGCACCTGAAAATATTGTGAAAACTTTAATTAAATCTATACTAAATCCAGAATGCCATTTTGCTGATCCAGCTTGTATGGTATTCAGTAATTTAAGTCGTAATTCTTCATTGGTTGAAAAAATTGTTGATTGTATTGATGAACCTGCAAATTGGGAAGCTTTGATTTCAGCATTTACTAAAATTAAATACAATGTCAAGGGTGGTAAATTAGATTATTTGGGACCAATTTTTAGTAATTTGTCACAAAGTCCAACAGTACGTAAAGTCATTCTGAACAAAGATTCATCATTGTTGCAAAGATTGGTTACATTTACTGAGTATGAGGAATCAATAACAAGACGTGGGGGTGTTATAGGTATTTATAGTACTAATTATTTATTTATCTTTTAATGTTTTAAAATGTTTAGGTACATTGAAAAATTGTTGTTTTGATACTGATTATCATGAATGGTTGCTGAGTGATGATGTGGATATTTTGCCAAGACTTTTGTTGCCACTTGCTGGACCTGAAGAATTTGATGATGAGGACAATGAAAAGTTACCTGCAGATTTACAATTTTTGTCAGAAGATAAAAAACGAGAAGATGATCCAGACATTAGATGTATGTTATTGGAAGCAATCACACAATTATGTGCTTTAAGGAAAAATCGTGAGTTAATCCGCGAGAAAAACGCGTATGTTATTCTTCGAGAACTTCATAAATGGGAGAACGATAAGAACGCGTTGCTTGCTTGTGAAAATCTGGTTGACATTTTGATAAGGTTAGTGCAGAGGCTTAGTATTACATTACATATGAACATAAATTACTTATTATAATATATTTGCATTTCTTTAGAACGGAAGAGGAAATTGCTGAGGACAATCTTAAATCATTGGACATTCCTGAAGATGTGCAAGAGAAAATCAACAAACTGAACGTGAGTTCGGTTAATTAGTTGTTAAATTTAAAACAAATTATAATCTGAAAGAATAAAGTTTTATTAAGTTGGAATATCTGGTTGGAATAGGCTCTCTGCTTAGTTATTTACTATTTTCTTTACAATTTTCTCGTCATTGATTTAGTTAGGCAACTCAAACAACATTACACAAGATACTGAAGCGGCTCTCTTCACTTGATCCTCCTTTGTCCTTTTATTTGCCCTTTCGTTTTGCATTCATCTTATATTGTTGCTTTGGATGGAAATTTTTGTGGTTCTAATATCACAAATTCTCATTTTGCATTGTTTTTTGCTGATGTCATTCAATATTTACACGTTTGCCTCTTTTGCTTCGTACGCATTTAGTGTATTTGTTGTTGCATACGTTTGACTGCTTTTTTCAATTTTGTTATTTTTCTAATTTTCTAAATAATCTGAACCATTCTTAAACCCCGTTGAACACACACAAAACATATCATCAAAATCTGTCTAGTCGTTTAGAAGCAGTTTGCGAACTAACACACAAACAGTGGATTTTTATAAATAAAGAAAATTTGTGATGATTTCAAAAACAATCAACGGGATGCGTTATAGAGGAAAAAAGAAGTAATAAAAAATTCAAAACGGATTGAACAGAAAAATTATCATTTTAGGAAAGTATCCAGTTGATAAATCATGAACGTCATGAACTGTCAGTATTGTATCACACTGCTATTCTTTACACCTGCTTTACATAACGAATGAATGACATAAATTATTTCAATGTAGTTCCTTTCATCTCCATTCTCACATTCGCAATGAAAAATTTAAATAAAGAACTCGTCACATGAAACGTTGTAACAATTTGTTTTGTTATAACTGTTTTTTTATTGTTGGTCAAACAAGTATCAATCACTCGTTGTGTCGGACGTTGCGTGCGTTTGTTTTGACCGTAAAATCAGATTCGTCATGTCAACCAATCCCAATGACACTGCTTTTCATTAATTTGAATTTAAGCTAAATCTTTATTCGATTATTATTCGATTATCTCCAGTTACGCTACTGGTGATCTTTTCAAGAACGCTGCGGCACATTCAAAGCCAATTAAACAGTCAGTTCGCACGATCAAGGTCGCACAATGCACGAAGTGAGAGTAACGCTTGTTGGTTCTGCGATCGAACAATTTCAATAAACATTAGTCGATTATGTAATGATCGTTGTACAAGTACAAGCAATAATGCAATTAGGTCCGTAACTCGACGCGTTGTCTACCACACAGCATGGTCAGATCGTCTGCTGATTCTGCAAAGATGCATCTCACACAAACGATTCTCAGCGTGTTTTTTCAATTATTACGCGATATGTATGTATTCAACCTCGAAGCTTGTATACAAAAAAAAGTAAAAAGGATGGTCGTTGGCTTCATTTAATGGTGCATTTATTATATTAGATACAATAATATTAGTCGCCATTCTGGCGCTCACAATGGTAAAATTATTTTAAAATCCAAGCGTGTGTGACCGCCAACGATGCTGCAAGAAGTAATCCTATCTTGTTGGAACAAAAGAGCGTATAGGGGTCAAAGCCAAACATTCTTCTTTTGTTTTAATTTATTTCGTTTGTTAGTATAACATTAAATAAATCACATTGTAGTTTTTTTTGATATATTATATTTTATTATTTATTATTTGTTTATCTACCCTCGGCATGAACTCGAGAATATGTGAGACAGTAATTGTTCTTCAGTTATTCAAGGCTTGAACAACCCACAGACATATTTTTTAAACAAACTTAAAGTTTATCTCGAATGAATGATAATAAAAAACTAAAGAAAGTATTATTTGCCTCTAGAGTAGTCTGACTCCTTAACAAAATTAATAAACTAAACTTCAATACATAATCGGTTCCAAGAACAACATTTTAACCAAAACACATAAAACTTAGTATACTCATGTCAACTTTTAAAACACGGTAAATGTCCATATACAACGTTGATGTATTCAATCACTTCATATACTTCATTTGCATTTCCCAGATGGTTATAACGACTCAGCTAAGTTCACGGCCAAAAGCAACGTACAACATTTAATTAAAGTAATTCATGAATATTGAGTTATTACTTGGCAGTTATTAGTTAGTAGTTACGAGTCTAGTACAAATCAATCACGACGGGGAGTTGTTATGCAAATCGTATTCACTTTTTTTCTGAAAGCACAAATCCATTCTAAGAATTTATTTTTATTTTAATCGTTCTTAAGGTGTAATAATATTAATTATACCTGTAGTTCCTTTTATTAAAGACATAAATAAATTTTGAGAAATTAAGGTTATGTACATTAGTTTTTTTTTAATTTTAATGTTCTGTATCATTAGAAGGTTTTAAGAAAAAATATTGATTGCTTGAAGGTAAGTAAGTAGCAGTTGAAACAAAAAAAATAATGTACTTTTAGATAAAAATCTTTTCTCAGTTCTTAGTTTAAGAAGATCTCTGTTGATCTCGGTCGTCTCGGTAAAAACATCACAACATAATTTAAAAAAAATAGTCAACTGAAGGACATCCAGTATAAGTTAATAAACTTTGCAAATATTCCAACTGTTTATTTACTATTAAACTGCGTGAAGATTCTAAGTTATCGTGTATTACAAATTATAGAATGTTATACGTAAGTTTATTAAATATTTCAAGTAATCCAATTTCAGAAATCCAAAATTGTGATGGTTTGTTTTGTTTTTGTTTGAGGTGTGGCCAGTTATTCAGCATGTTTTTCGGTAATTTGGATATTACCCGCAGAAAAAATTAATCTTCGATAACTACACCATTTAATACCAAAAATATATTTTACTGTATTTGTTTGAATTGGTTTGAATGTCCAATATCGAGATTTGTGACATGATGTTTGAGTTGCCTACATAAAATTTTGATTATCAGCTGATTTATCTGATTTCTAACCTATTTCCAACACTTATGA
>JARJDS010022452.1:0-20874 GCA_030264155.1 Atheta pasadenae | reverse complement strand
GCTGTTAATTGGAAACTCTGAACAAAAATTGTAAAGTACCAAAAACTAAAAAAATTAGTTCAACAATCCACCACGGATGGCGCTGGTAATTGGAAACTCTGAACAAAAATTGTAACGTACCAAAAACTGAAAAAATTAGTTCATCAATCCACCACGGATGTCGCTGTTAATTGGAAACTCTGAACAAAAATTGTAACGTACCAAAAACTGAAAAAATTAGTTCAACAATCCACCACTGGTGGCGCTGTTAATTGGAAACTCTGAACAAAAATTGTAAAGTACCAAAAACTAAAAAAATTAGTTCAACAATCCACCACGGATGGCGCTGTTAATTGGAAACTCTGAACAAAAATTCTAACGTACCAAAAACTAAAAAAACAACCAAAACTACTTGAAATGGACAATGATAAAAAAAATTATTACTGAAGAATACAGATTCCTTTAATTTTGCTAATGCATAATGTAGCACTAAGCCACTAAGTAGCGCCACGTATTTTATGAAAACTAAAATAAAATAATTCAGAGATTACTTAACATTAGAAACAAAACAATTAGGAATTGAATTTTTTGGATAAGAAATTTAATTTTAAACCGTATAGAATTTCTTATTTTTCTTAGCTGAAAAAAAGTAGCAAGGGGTAAGCCTTCAAAAATGTTGAAAAATTGAAAGTTGAAAATGTAATAAACAAACTATTGGAGATTGTTGCAAATGTCAAAAATAATGTGAATATGCAAAAAAAAGTATTGAATTTCTTATTTTGTTAGCTGAAAAAAAGTAGACGTAAACTGTTGTAAACTTTAAATTCGTAGGTTTATTTATTTAACTACCCAAATTAACAACAAATACCAACATTTCAATGGGATTAATACTTGGTGCGGTTATTTAAAACACCAAACCGGAAGTGAATATCCTCCATAGTGCGTTGAAACTGGTTGAAAACAGTTAAAGAGCGCGGGAATCGTACTAGTCCGCCATTGAAATTCCGCTCTCGACCTTCTCCTAGTATCCCTCTTCGTCTAACTAACCCAGTAACCTATTCTCAGGTCTCAACCCGTCTCGTTTCAATCTGTTGAGTCGAACAACTGCTCGGCGCACGTCGCCGCGCAAAAAAATTGGTGGGAATCCGCTGGCGGCGTGGTTTCCGCATCTCTCGCATATCGTATCCGCACCAGCCCAGCATGGCACAACAGATCGACGATCTCTTCGATTGTTTCAACGCCGACGACGACGATGACGACAATGCCAACGGCGGCGAGCCTGCCGTCGATGCTGTCCGCCACGATGGAATTGCTAAGCGGTGAGTACCTCTTATGTTGATTAGCCTAACCTAAAATGAGCACGCAATACATGCCATTTTTGTAATTCGCACGCTGAAAAAATGCGTTTTTCAGTGTTGCGGCCGTCGACATCAAAAACGCCAAGCGTGAATGCGACGATGAAGATGAAGCTGGCGTTAAGAAGATGAAAACTGAGGACGACGTCAATGTTGATGACATAAAGTAAGATACAAATTTACCTAAATTATATTAGAAACAAAATTCCAGTAAGATTGATAAAATTATTTTGAGTTAAATAAAACTATGTGATTATGACATTTTTATATCTTAGTTTTGAAGAATTACGGAATAGAATTTTGGTTCATACTATTGAAGCAGCAGGCTCTTGTACTCATGAAGTAGCATGTCCACCAGGTCATGCTTACACACCACTTTTGCCAAGACGTGCAGAACCAGCAAAAGTTTATCCATTCACTTTGGATGCTTTTCAAACTGAGTCCATACTCTGTATTGAAAACAATCAAAGTGTTTTGGTTTCAGCACATACATCAGCTGGTAAAACTGTTGTTGCTGAGTAAGTATAATTTAATCAATAAAAAAAAACTTAAGCACATCATATGCACAACCAAAAAAAAAACATTAGAAAGATATCAATATTACATTAATTCCAGATATGCAATCGCTACATCTTTAAAAAACAAACAACGTGTAATCTACACCACACCAATCAAAGCTCTATCAAATCAAAAGTATCGTGAGTTTTACGACGAGTTCAAAGACGTAGGTCTCGTCACCGGTGATGTCACAATAAACCCAAGCGCTTCATGTCTAATTATGACGACTGAAATTCTCCGAAATATGTTGTACCGCGGTTCGGAAATTATGCGCGAAGTAGGCTGGGTCGTCTTCGACGAAATTCACTACATGCGCGACAAAGAACGCGGTGTTGTTTGGGAGGAAACTTTAATTTTGCTACCACACAATGTACATTTCGTTTTTCTTTCGGCGACGATTCCTAACGCGCGCCAATTTGCGGAATGGGTCGCGCATCTTCACCAACAGCCTTGCCATGTCGTCTACACAGATTATAGGCCAACACCTTTACAACATTTTGTTTTTCCTTGTGGAGGTCAAGGCATTCATATGGTTGTGGATGAAAACGGTACTTTCAAAGAGGATACCTTCTCCACGGCAATGGCGGTGTTAGAAAACGCTGGAGATGCTGCCAAAGGCGATCAACAAGGTCGTAAAGGTGGTTTTTCAAATAAAGACCCCGAAAGTACTGATATATTTAAAATTGTTAAAATGGTCATGGAGCGTAATTTTGCGCCGGTGATTGTTTTCAGTTTTAGTAAGAAAGATTGTGAACTGTACGCAACTGCTATGACTAAACTAGATTTTAATACAAGTAAGTACTAATTTTCAAATGTATAGAAAAATATCATTTGTTCAAATGTTTTATTTTAAAAGCTGCCGAAAAACAACTCGTTGACGAAGTTTTTAATAACGCTATGGACGTCCTCAACGATGAAGATAAACACTTACCACAAGTGGAAAATTTGTTACCGCTGTTACGTCGTGGTATCGGGATTCATCATGGCGGCTTGTTACCAATTTTAAAGGAAACAATTGAGATTCTCTTTGGCGAAGGACTGATAAAGGCATTGTTTGCGACGGAGACATTTGCCATGGGGTTGAACATGCCGGCCCGTACTGTATTGTTTACAGGTATGCGTAAATTTGACGGTCGGGATTATCGCTGGGTGAGTAAAACTACAATTCCAGTTTATGCAAATGTTAAAACTTAAATTAGGGATTTGCCATAAACGAAACAATAAATCACCAACAATCATTCGTAGAATTTGTTGGCTGGCATTTTGTGAGTTTTAAGAAAAATGAAAAACTGTTTTGCAAAATGACTTAGTATATGTATCTTAATATTAATGGAATACGAAGCATTAAAATGCATACATCAACATATTTACCATTAGTACCATTACTTTGTCACGTTCAGTATAATTAATCTTGTTTTTTTATCGTTGTGCGTGAAATACAATGCTTAACGCGTACTAAAACTATCGTGTGGCCATTTTGTTATGACGTTGTGTGACGTCACTAACGAAACAATCACCTTTTTATGGTTACATTTGTAAGGCACAAATTCGTGCACTAGGCAACTTGATTTAATTTTGGTTACGTTTAACGTGAGTGTCGGCCCTCTTGGTTTTTTATTCGCATGGTAACTAAGTTATCACACAATAAACAATAGTTGTTTTGCTTTCTTTAGTTAACGTCCGGTGAATATATACAAATGTCAGGCCGTGCTGGGCGTCGTGGTCTTGACGATAAAGGCATCGTTATTCTCATGGTTGATGAAAAAGTACCGAAGGCAGAAGGTCGCGAAATCGTTAAAGGCCAACCAGATCCGATCAATTCAGCCTTTCATTTAACGTATAACATGGTTTTGAATCTTTTGCGCGTTGAAGAAATTAACCCCGAATACATGTTGGAACGTTCGTTTTATCAATTTCAAAACCAAGCCGCCATTCCAGGGCTCTACGATGGTAAGTCTCAATTGTTTTCTTGATTTTGTTCGTGTGTTTATCGTATGTGAAATTCATGGCTGTTTTGATTTGTATTAGATTACGAGAGAATGAAAAAGAAGTGTGATGCGTTTAAAATCGGCAACGAGGACGAGATCGCTTCGTATTATACGATTCGCACCGAGTTGGACGCATTGGGTGTGCAATTTCGCGGTTTTATTACGCAACCGAAGTACTTGGTGCCGTTTTTGCAACCGGGACGACTAGTCAAAGTAAGTATTCTGGGAAGTATTGGCCATTTCAGTGGCTAACATTTTGGTTTTAATGATCCAAATGTGGCATTATTTATTATTATTCTTGGAAGTGTCGAGTTTCGGAGCATTAGAAATTCTTAAAATGTTTAATCTACATAATATTTTATTTTATTTCTACAAGTTATGACTACGATAGTTGGTAATTCGTGAATATTGCAGATTAAGACGAACGGCGAGGAGTATGATTGGGGTGCGATAGTAAACTTTAAGAAGGTTGCCGAGACTGCCGGTCGGAGAAAGGCTAATCCCATGAAAAGCGGCACGAAAATTCAAGTTGATTTGCTTTTGAATGTGCTCCCTGCAGCGAATAAGTTTGACGAGGAAATTCCCAAACCATGTCCACCAAATCAGGTAAAAAAGGTTTTTTTTATTTTGAATTTACATTAATTTAATAAGCTAATAACATTTACTATTTATTTTATTAATTTGTTGGCAGACTGGCGAGATTGAAGTTCTTGCAGTATCTTCAACACTCATCACGCATATTTCTTCAGTGCGCTTGCATTGTCCGAATGATTTGCGTTCAAGAGATGCGCGACGTGGTATACACAAGGCCATCACCGAGGTGAAGAAACGGTTTCCTGGAGGCCCTCCTTTGTTAAATCCTATCAACGACATGAAAATTGCTGACGGTGAATTTGAGGGGATCGTTAAAAAGATTGAAAGTTTAGAGAAACGGTGGGTTATTACATTCTTAATATCAACTTTGCAGAATTTTTAAAATAGCGAACGCTTAATTTTTTAAATTAATGTTTTCTAGCATGTATGATCATCCCCTACACAAAAAAGACTCTTTAACCAGTGATTACGCTACGTACGAACAAAAAGTGCAATGTCAACATGAGCTGGCAGCCGCCAAACAAAAATTGATGGACGCAAAGTCTGTTCTGCAGCTGGACGAGTTAAAATGTCGAAAGCGTGTTCTCCGAAGACTTGGTTACAGTACCAATGCAGATGTCATACAACTGAAAGGAAGGGTTGCGTGTGAACTCAGCAGGTAATTAGCACAATAATTAATCATTATAATACTTTCTTATCATTTTTAATTTTTTTTAATAATTATAGTGCTGATGAGTTATTGATTTCTGAAATGATTTTCAACGGCATTTTCGGTTCTTTAACCGCTCATCAAGCTTGCGCGTTGCTCAGTTGTTTTGTTTTCGACGAAAAGAGTCCCGCGAATTCATTCCCAAAGCTTTCGGAGGAGTTATGCGGTGCCTTACGTCAAATGCAAGACATCGCACG
Organism: Atheta pasadenae; assembly: GCA_030264155.1. Lineage (NCBI taxonomy): Eukaryota > Metazoa > Arthropoda > Insecta > Coleoptera > Staphylinidae > Atheta > Atheta pasadenae. Next base: position 15,494 of record JARJDS010022452.1, on the reverse strand, counting down.
TCGTATAGCTAAAGTGAGCACCGAGGCTCGTCTGCCTCTCGATGAGGACAACTACGTGGAGCGTTTTAAACCAGGACTCATGGACGTTGTGTACGCCTGGTGTAACGGATCGTCATTCTGCGAACTTTGTAAACTTACCGATGTCTTCGAGGGTTCAATAATTCGTTGCATGCGTCGTCTTGAGGAACTTCTTCGGCAAATGGTGCAAGCTTCCAAAACCATCGGCAACACGGACTTGGAGGACAAATTCAACATGGCGATCAAACTGATCAAACGCGATATCATTTTTGCTTCGAGTTTATACTTATAAATTAGTGTTAGAATTAGTAAGATTTTTTAAATTAAGCATAGACTCGTTTGGTTTTCAGTGTGGGTGACCCTTGGCGAGATGAAATTTAGCGTTAAGTTGAGGGTTGTTTACCTGGTACCGAACGTTAGTAGTACTTATCTAGTACCTGAAACCGTTGAGTTGTACTTTCTTGAATTTTGCCAAATTCTCAGAAGTGCGACTTAGTGCGGTGGAGGGGTGGTGACCACCCTTAAGAATTCTGGTATATAACGGCTCAGCCGTGGTTGAGATAATCAGTGTACATCCAAGTGTGATTGCAAACACAGCAAACTCCTGCAGTTGGTTTGAAATTTGAACTAGTTTGTAATTTTCTGGGTTGCAATTTGCAACAAGGACGAATTGTGTAATAAATCGCGAATTCTGGCGATTTCAACCTGTTCCATATGCTGCGTTTGAAGCGCATAGTACGGATTGAACTCGCCGCAATTCGGATTTACAGTAAGAAACATTCGGATCTTGGTTTGCAATCTCTCATTAGGATAGTAACAGCATCTGGGATGGATAAACAACGTGGTAACATATCGTGGGATCTTCTTGTACCTCAGAATTTTACTTGTTGTAGTACGGAAGGATCTCGCGGTATGTGGACACTGTACACAACTAGTTTGAGGTTATATCACGCGTAGCCATCATCAGGTAAAAATAAGTTTTTGATTGTCTTTGGTGATCTAGCCGTGTGATGATTTTGACTTTTCCTGCGGCTGGCGTCACCAAAACAATCCAATACTAATTGACAACAAAAACAAGTAACCTCACTACCGGGAACCAATACAACAATCACAAATATCTTACGTTTCTTGTTTTCAAGGAACTATTGGTGTGGTTTGTAGTTTTCAAGCATATCACAGCCATTAGTTACTTGATAACGGGTTATGCTTGCAACAAGGCGTATGCAAGAAGAAGGAAATAGCACATTAATAAAACGAACATAACCTTATTTGAGTGTTGCAGATGGTTCAATTGGCGTTCGGATATTCCACCCGAATGCTTTGGTCTAGTCGCATTTGTTTTGAATTGTGACTAGATCAAACATTCGCGTTAAGTATCCCATGATTACAACTAATTACCGCGGCCTGTTTTTCGACAATTATGACTAGAAAACACCAAATCAAATTGCATTGCATTGTTAATGTGGCTTTAATGGTTTTTGATCATCCATAAAGCTATGTTAGCAATGCAAGGCGGGTTGACAACTCTCCGTTTAAACGACAATTTTTATGTTTTGCAACTCATTTACAGGTTTATACGTGTACACTAATGAAATAAATTAAATTACAAGTATGTTGTGCATTATTTTTGCTGCCAGATGAAATAATTATGTAATGGCTCCGATTGCTTCCGATAGTGCTTACATTTTCATTGAAAAATTGCAAACACCCCCCCCCCCCTCAGATCTAGGTATTTTGATTAAACGCTTCAGCATTTACATACGCATCTTTCTTGTAGTAGTTGGCAGCACTATAAGTCGAAGTGAGCCGATCGGCCCTAATGCGTGGAACGCATGCACCACAATCGCGCCGAGTTACCTTGCCGATCGCAAACGACACGCCGACTTTGCAGCGCACACAGCTCACTCGCAGCGTCGTACACGCAGTCTTCTATCCTTCTCCAAACCATTGGCAACTCGCTCCCACGAAATGGCAGACATCTCCAAGCAGGCTCTTCGCAAAGAAATTGCCGGTAAGTAGCGATTATTTAATGTTAATCAATTAAATTCGCACACAATAAATAAAAACTAGCACGTTATAAGAGAATGTATGTTTTTGACCAACTGAAAAATGAAACCTGCCGGTGTGTCACCCGCACACGGCCTGCATACAGCGCTAGCATAACGTACACAAACAATGGCCATAGTGGGACGCGGCGCATCAGCCATACTGCTAGTAGATTCGAATTTTAATTCAGAATATCTCTGAAGGTACGCGTCTATCAATAAAAACATGCAAACAAAATCGCCTTACAATTAAATTTCTGATTTTTCTACTTGCGCATCTCCCCGATTTGACGCTCATTTTAGGAATTTAGGGAGCATTTTTTCGATCAGCCATTTCGTGTCACAATTCGCATCATTTACAAACTTGTGCCTCGCAAATTTGTTTTATTCATTTATTATTTTGTTTTATAGTAAAGAACGAAATTTGTGTTTAATGCTTAAATAAAGAATTTAATTAACAAAATAATACAGGGTGTACAAATAAATTTACAATTACATTCTTTAGCTATCTTGAAAGATGCGGACTTGGACGGTAAATCAGCCAAGAACGTGCGTTTGGAACTTGAAGAAAAACTCGACTGCAAATTAATTTCACGCAAAAAGGAAATCGACGAATTGGTCATGGAGTATGTAAACAAGGCAGCTGATAAAAAAGGTAAGAAGAAGGATGATGACGAAGATGAAGAAGACGATGACGAAGATCAGGAGGAAGACAAGGAGTCCGAGGACGATGACGATTCAGAAGAAGAGAAAAAACCAAAACGTACACCAGCTGCAAAGAAAGCACCAGCAAAACGCACAAGGAGAAACTCAGACGATTCAGACGCGAGCGATGACTCAGGCGATGCTTCAGAGGATGAGTACAAACCCACAAAAAAAACACCAGCAAAACGCGGACGTAAACCAGCCGGCAACAAAAAGAAATCTAAGGGATCCGATTCTGACGGCGATGAAGATTGGGTGGCAGAAAAGGCTTCGCCGCGTAAATCTGTAAGTTATTAAATAAACTAACTTTAAGAAATCTTATAAATTAACATTAAAACATTTTTGTAGAGTGGTGGCGGTGGTGCAGGTAAGCCAAAAGGTTTCCGTCCTTTGACGCTGTCGCCCGAACTAGCCGCGCTGGTAGGATCCGAAGTGATGGCACGTCACGAGGTCATCAAAAAAATGTGGTCCATCATTAAAGAAAAGAATCTCTACGACCCCAAGAACAAACAGTTCGCCATCTGCGACGAGCAAATGCAGAAGGTGATCGGCGTCAAACGTTTCCGCATGTTCGGTATGATGAAGTACCTTAAGGAGCATTTCATTACCTCCTAAACCTGTTCCTGTATTCGTGCGTACTAAATACTAACATTTCCGAATATATATTACTAACACTAATAAAAAAACTCTCAATGAGTAAAAACAAAGAAAAAACAAAAAAAAAACAACGGCCAGAAGTAGAGGTTATGTCCGCTCTGTCAAAAACCAATTGTTTTCGACAAATCGAACAGATATCGAAGTAGAAGACGGATTAATTAATTTACTAACTATTTACAGTATACATACTTAGTGGTATTTTAAATGTGCTCTGACATTTACAGACTGTTTAGTTATTAAGGTCAAAAACGTAACTTACACGACACATCCCAAACAAAAATAATATTGTCAAAACATTCGAGTGTGATTACTAAGAAATCACTTATTATGTTTAGAGATTAAGCACTTGAGTTTTGTGATTTATTATCCCGCGATAAATGTCTAAGAAATGAAAACGTCTTGCATGTTTATTATTAAACAGTGCGATTTGTGCACTTCTATGTGTGGGTGTTTTTCGTCAATGTTCAAACGAAACATTAATTAATTTTCATTTTACTGTGTGTGTTATTATTTACGACTCGCAAGTCGCTATTTATGCAATAAGATTTTTATTTCTTTCGAATGATGTCGATAAATTATAAGTCATTTGTAGAATACCATCGATGATTTGTGATTCACCTACTTGTAAAATGTAATGTAAATCCAATTAAGTTTTATCCGGCGGTCTTGTTAAATCCAGAATGAATTGTTTATCGTCTTTGCGCCCGCGCAATCCGAAGAAGTACGTTTGTAGAGTGTGAGTATTTGTGTAGTTATCTTTGTGCGTTTGTAACGCGACTTCCTTTGGCGCGTAAGTCTGAGTGGCGCTGGAGGTGATACCGTGCGTCGATTCAGTCATGGTTGCCTTGGATGCGGCGTGTGATAAGTCGCACAATTGCAGTGCTTGGCGTTTAAGGTCCCAGATATTCCATTTGTATTTGGGATCAATGCCTCTGGACACTGCATGTGCCTCGGTTTGCATACTCGCTGTCGTTGTTGCTATATTTGATTGTCCAACTGATGTAGTGCTTACTAACCTAAAAAAATAAGGTTAGTTTTCTTTTTTTCATTTATTAATTGTAAACTTATTACTCTTTTAATGTTTGGACTTCGCTCAAATCGTCGTGAAGTTGTAGTAATGGAATCAATTCAACTTTTTTTCTTGCTAGTTCCAACATTTCATTTACATACCTAAATATTAACAATAATTAAAATACGTAACAAAAGTGAGGTTAAATTTGTTACCTCGTTGGATATTTAGCAAACATAAAAGCACTTGCTTTACAAGAAAACGCGTAGTATTTATCTTCAAAGACAACGATACCAAAGTTTGGATTGCCTGGAATTAATGCGCCTTGGGATTCAACTAACCTCCAAAGATCGAACCCTAAAAGCTAACAAAACACAAATTGCATCTAACCTTAGAAACTTGTACAGTAGTTCATACTTCGAAATGTATTTCATCGATTTTAAACTGAATACTAGTCGGTAGAATAACATCAACTTCAAACATTTCTTCATCAAAACAATTTTCGGGCTCGATCGTTACACAGCGATCAGCGTCACACAAAATTCGCCTGTCATCAATTATATACTCCAGTTTGGCGTAATTAATGTGAAAGTCTTTAATATACAAATCCAAATCAAACATAATTTGATAGATTCGTTTTAGGTAAACACGTTCGTCTTGGTACGCCTCCCAAATATTATCTAGTTCCACAAATAGCGGCTGAAACGTTTCAATTTCTTTTACTTCACAAAACAAGTACTAAGGTGATTTCACTCACAAATATAATTCGCGTTGGTACACCGGCTTTGATATGTGCTAACGCATGAAAACGATCAAGACATTCTTGGAATTGTTCGCCAAGTTCTTCAAAAGTTATTTGCATATGATCTTGACATTGTAGCAATAACCTAAAACTTTCAAATTAGCGCAAGAGCAGACTGCCGAACTACTACTAACACACATGGACTAGTGTGTATGTGTGCACGCAGAACTGCGCGTGTAGCAGTGAAGCATATGCGCAGCATAGGGTTGCGCCGTATGCAACTACATGCACGCTCAATAGGATGTGCAAACGAATGCCGCACTACTACTAACACACATCGAATAGTGGACATATGTAAATCTACATCTAATGATTGTAAATCTATTGCAACTAACCGCAGAAAACCTTCGATTTGTCGATAAACAATTATCATGTCCTTAAAAAATTCAATTTCTTCATACTCGATACCGTCAGGTAACTCACAGGATTGTCTGTGTTCAATGCACGTGCCCTGACCGCGGAACACTTCCACATCTTCAATAATAAAACAATAATCAATAGCGGACGTTAAAATATCAATTTTGTCCATTATATCTTGCAATCGCTCGGACAAATGAGCTTTAAAATTTTCGAGTTTTTGTTTTAAAACAGCAGGCACTACAAATAATTAAACATATCCTTAAATTCGTCACTTACTTTTCGTTAGTTAAACTTACAATCTTCAATTCCATGGCCTCCTTTCTTACAAGTCCAATTAAAAATGCGTATACCAGCTGTAATTTTTGCCACCTCATTCAACTGCAGAGTTTTTTCTTCTGTTTTATCAATGACAAACGTTTCCAGGTCGCTGTTATCTAGAAAACTTATCGTTGCGTGATAACATTCTTTATAAACCTACAAAAAATCATATTTAATTTTTATAGTAAAAAATTAGTTTGGTTTTAAACCAGTTCGTTTGTTGGGTTGCCTAATCCACGCCATAAAGTCGTGTAGAAAATCATCAATCGCAATAACCAATTATATTCAACTTCTGTTTCTGGTTTGGACTCGAGGATTTCTTCCACAAGCGGATGAAGTCTTATATTAAAGTTGTGGTTGTTGACAGCAACAATTTCGTGTTTCGATTCGAAGTTACAATGAAAATAAAACTGCAGTTTGAGGGCGATGATGCACGGGCATATTTGGTTGCGCATTTTTATGACAGCAAAGTTAATAAGGCGCAGCGCATCTTCTCGAATAATTTCTTTCATTTTGGGGTAGAGATTCCACAAAGGATCGTACGCTAATAAAGTTAACTGCAATGGAAGAGTTTAATTAACGATTAAGCGATTGTAGGTTATCTTTAAGGTTTGTATTAATTAATACTCACGTAATAAGTCATAAAATTTTGATGACATTCTATGTCTTTACTTTTACATTCTTGTTGAATTTCGATGCATAAGTTCTTAATGAAAAATTCCAACGCCATTGTAAAGGAACACTTTTAAAGGTCTTGCACCGTTGGAGAGTTAATAATTAAACATAACCAGTTTACTGCTAACTACAAAAAAGAAATGTTTTGGGATTTTAGTTTCGGTTTGTTGTGTGTTTAGTCGATAAATGAATCAGTCGTTTTGAAATGTAAATGTTGACGTTGGTTGACGTGAAACGAACGTCAAAATAATGTCAAAACCAGTCAAAACTATGTAAACATGTCAAAATATTAACAATACACGTTTTACATGATTTATATCGGAATACTTATACGTGTTTATTCCCTAACTTGTCATTTGTAATTTGTTGTTGCTTGTATCAAATGTTACTAATTAATTGTGAGCAATCGTCTATGTTCGATAATGTCCGTAAAATCGTAGGTCGGCAACAGTCGGTTAACTTCCAGCGCCGCTGTGCAGCACCGTCAGTTACAAGTCGTCCGTGGCGCGGCGTGCAACGTTGAATACGTCGTCGTGTTTTGTTTATCGTGTTGTTTAGCATAACTTGAAGGAAACCAATCAGCAACCGCCGATCTTTGTTTGTTTTGCACGACGCGTAACATTCTGCAAAAACTAGAAAAATAAATTGCAAAAATTGTTATTAAATTCTGGGAATCCTTTGCATTGTATTCTACTAAACAACGATTTCGTTAAATTCTAACCAAACATTTGTTGCTTTGTACTACATTGCGTTGGTATAATGCAAATCGTACGCACCTGGAGAAAAACTTGAAAGCGAGTGAATTGTAAGTACAAAACCGTCTGAATAGCAAACGGATAGGGTGTTGCCAGCCGGTCGTGTGCAGTTATAGAGAAATGTGTTTAGTGCGGTATCGTCCCACACTTCTAAACAGCCGCTTTGTGTCTGTGTTTATGTCGTCGTCGTTCACGCACGCTCGTCATTCATAACTTTTTCGCCCACAAACAGCGGTAGCAAATACATTAAAAGAACAAACATAAATACGTAAATAAATAACAGTGTTAATCACAAAAGAAGAAACTTGTGAGATAAACAAGTGACAATTGCTGTGTTTGGCAGAGGTTTAAATCAAGTAATCAAAAAACGATAAGATGGCTTCGTTATCTTTACCTCGCGTGTTGCAACCAAGGAAGACAAGTTTGGAGATTGAACGCGAACAATTCGAGAAAGCACAAGTAAGTTATGGATATTTCGTTTTGTAAAGAAAAATATGGAAGCAGGATATACCAACCTAAAAAAATAAACTTTTGTTTTTAGTGTTTTAAACTTTTTATGATGTTTTTCTAAGTATTTAATAGCAAGACATTGCGATCATAATTATACTTTGGTAATTATAAAAAGGTTGTGTTCATGTATTTGTTTGTGTTTTGTTGGGGTTTTGTTGAATATTTTGTTATATGCCATCCTTACAATTTATGCTTGCTGCGTGCTGTTGTTGTTAATTATAATGCGCTTGCAAAATGTACCAACTTAAAGTTAACATCTGCAGTTTACAGTTTCATTTACAGCGAGTGTGTTTTTGTGTGGTATTTTTAGCATAAATTAGTAAGAATTGCCGAGAGGAAATCGCGTATGTACAGTTATAACTAACCACGCATGCGTGCAATGTGCGCCGATATGTGCCATTTCCGCCCTGTCATTCGCAGTTGTCATTTATTTGCATTGCTTGATTTGACATTTTGTTATCTTGTAATTTTCAACAAAATTGATAATAAATCGTCATTTTATGTGATTTAATCAACTTACTCAAACATCAATTAACAATCTCAGGTTGACGTTTGTTATCGTTGTTATCTCGCATTGAGTTATAGTGAATACCTGGCCTCAATTTTTAAACATATTCAAGGTCTCGACTAGATTAATAATGATTTAGATTAAGTGTTATATTTATTTACTTGATATCAATAATTATAACACATCAAGGTATAAAATATTAGTCATTTTTTGTTTAGTCTTGTACTGCAGTACGTATAAAAGTAATAATAAAAATACAACCTTCTTACAAGTATACCACAAGTATATACACGTGACTAGTAAGGTAATCCATAATAATAACAATCTCAGTAGTTTGTGCCTCGTTACTATGCGCGTTGGTTTTCAATGATTTTCCATGACTCATTCGGTCATGTTTTTACTCGTACTTGCTTGTGACAAAGCACTCGGCAACTGTCGTAACACTTCAATGTTTAAACTCTTATCTATAAACAATGCATACACATTACACATCAATATAATAAAGGTGTACATTGCTTTATAGATAAAACAAAATAATTGCTACTTTGCAGGTTATGTTTAAATAAAACAACATAAAAGAAAATACAACTACGTACGAAGCTGTTCATAGTAAACACGCTCAACGGGGCAATATGCCGACATCAGGGTGCTACAAACGTTGTATTTTTCTAATCGTTCATTTCCTGTATTATTAATACTAGCCTTATATATGGCACTATGACGGTGTGACTATAACTATGGGCCTATGACTAATTGTACAGTAGCACCACAGATCCGAGTTAAAATTAAAAGTGTAAACTATTAACGGGAACATTCATTCAATTATTCAAACTGAAGTTAATTAACGCTCTACTAGGCTATACTAAATGTAACTAAATCATTGTGTTGTGCATTGTCAGCTTTTGCTTTAATTTTAATTACATAATTACTAATTAACTAATAACTAATCCACTAATTGCCTAATTTACCTAATACATAGTAAATATTAGTAATGAATTAGTAAGTTAAAGATTTACTAATAAGTTAATTAGTTAATTAGTTGAATGCTTTTTCTTTTTACTGTAATCTTGAAATTACCCATTAGAGATGTATGCATTAATTGATTTTGTGCATCTTTTTTTTGCTCATTTCAGATTGTATGCTGCTAGCCATTAAATAAAAACAATTGCATGATAATTAGCCATCAACCCAACTAAAAAGATAAACTAAAGGAAATTTAATTCTTTAACCATTTACACAATTTAATTAATATAATTAAAATTAAAGGTAAATTACCAAGTTGTGGAGACTTTTTTTATGTTTAAATAAATAATAAAAATGGGTGAACGTGTTGTGAAACTGGATCCAATCCACGAAGCGCAAACTGACAAATCATTTTATAAACATGTAAGTAACCACACAACAAACAAAACACGCTTAGCAGACCAAGCCGAGATGTTTATTATGTCAAGAGACTTTAATTTTTTTATTATTGTGTCTCGTCTAGCTTTAAGGTTGTGTATCAATGAGTCAGTCAATAAATAAATGAAGGTTTATTTCAGCATAACCACCAAATAAAACGAAATAATTTTAACGTGTGTGCAGTACATTTAAAATTGCGCATGCGCCATATACACGTCAAAAAGTAAAAAATTGAAAATTTATGTGAAATCGTAACCTAAGAAAGTAGTAAAGCTAGCACGTTCTCCAACAGATGGAAAAAATAAATATATAATAGATTCATAGAACAATAGATAATGAATCAGTAGACACATTAATCTTCAACTTAACTTGTTGAAGCAACTCGTTTTAATTCTTTATTGTATGATAATATACTCGTATACTTACTACTTAGTAGTCTGCAATATTAACATTCACAAATCTTTGTTCGTTTGTTTTATTTTTTTATCGTTCAAAACGATGCGAATCAAGTGAAAGATGTTTCTGGTGAATGCACATAACCACGCAATCAGTCTGTTTCTAATTTACATAATTAGAGCAAAACGAACAATGATTCAACCTGCAGTGCATTACAATTACAATAGACGTAACGCACCACGACTAAATTTTTAGGTTAAGTGAACACGCACTCATCGGAAAGGTGACTTCAGTGCAAAGAGTGCAAATGTGCAATTCAGTACAGCAAATTTGTGTGTTTGTAAAGATTATAACATCGGAAACGTAAACAAATAACTTTTTTGTTGTAACTTGTCAACACTGTCAAAAATTGGAGGGAGTCACGAATGTCAAAATTTTAGGTTAAATGTTTATTTTCCTCGTATTTGCTTTAAAAAGGTATATCCCGATAATGTTTCAATTACTGCGCTTTTTTATTCGGACGTGTTCAAACTCGAGTGTTACCTGTTATCGCCGGCTCGTGAATTAATCGCGACCCACATGCGTTATCAATCGCCAATTTGTGTATTGGAGTTATGACATCGTCGTCTGCGTCGGATGCGAGTCTGATAGCCTCAGCGATGATTTCGAAAATTTCGCTGGGACTTAATGAAATCGCACCGTTTATGATTGTCAAGTCGTTGGATTCTACTAGCACCGATAGCATGAAAAAATGGGCAACGCATGAAAGGAACAACAAGCTGGACTCACATGAAATTCCTCTTAGTTCACAAGATGATTTTGTTAATTTAGAAACTTGTCTACGTTGTAAACTTGATGTGTGTTTTTTGGTATAAAGTTACTATATTTTTAAATATTAGCATACTTCTTTTTAAAGGTTATGTGTTGTTTTAGTTTTGGTGCACAATGACGTCTTAGTTTTAACCAATAATTAATTAGTGTTTGTTTTGTTTCTTTTCTAGTCGATCGCCATTCAGAAAGCTATAAGTCGCGAAGAGACAGCTGTGAAACAGAAACATGTACGCTCAGCGATTATCGGCACTTTTCACCATCAAGGTGGTGATGTTTTCTGGAGTATTGCGGTTCGTTTACCTTACATGGATGACATGATTGTCGCGTGGAAGTTTTGTTATGTTTTGCATAAAGTTTTAAGGGAGGGACATCCACTTTGTGTGATTCATAGCATGCGACATCGTGGTCTACTGGAACAAATTGGAAAATTATGGGTTTGTAATATAATCAATTAATTTTTACACAAAACTAAGTTTGTGGTGTTACTAAATAGGGAATTATTTTTAATTAATACAGGGTCATCTTGATGGTTATGGTAAATTGATCAAACAATATACGATTTTGTTGAACACAAAACTCGAGTTTCACAATAGAAATCCGAAATTTCCTAACAATTTGGCGTTAACTACAGATGAACTTCGACAAATTTGTGGTGGTAATGCGGATATCTGGTGAGTGAAACTTGAACTATCTAATTTACTTTTTTAACCTACAAATTTAGTTTTGAGTTGTCAGTGGAAATGTTTGATTACTTGGATTGTATTTTGGATCTACAAAAGTCAAGTAAGTTTTTTTTCTTATATAATAAATCCGAACTTTTATAATTCTAAAATATATTACAGTTTACTCATCACATACAAGTTCAATGACAATGCAAGGTCAATGTCGTTTAGCTGCAATCATCCCATGCATACAAGATGCTTCAAGATTATACGATCACAATGTTAAAATCTTATACCAATTGCATTCAATGGTAGATTATGATGCATTAGAAGGTCATCGTAGCAGATTTGACAAACAGTATAAAATAATGAAAAAGTTCTATGACCATACAAATAATCTACAGTACTTTAAAAACTTAATTTCCATACCTGCATTGAGTGTAAGTAATTTTATTTTATATACTTAAAATTTTGATGTATCTGTGACTGACACTGCTTATGACATTTTGTACGTAAGTCATAATTAAAATTTTTAGTGGGAACAACAACAATTTTTGGTGTCAACATTTTTTTCTGTTTACATTGTCATTTATCAATTCATCTTAATGGGAAATTCTTTGTCGTTTATCAACGGTAATCTGTTACAGAATCCGCCTAACTTCAAAGCAAATTTCAACACGTACGTGACGCAAGAGGTGTTTGTGCCGCAGGAAGTTGAGCCGGAGGAGGAAGCGGCCAACTTGATTGATGTCAATTTGATTGATACATCGGAGGCACCTCCTCCTGACGTCGTTGACACTGTACCGCCCATTCCGCCGAAACCGGCGAGCATTGCAGTGGAGGCGGTGCAAGCGCAACACATTGACATCATCGCTGAGCGGGATAATATTATTAAAAGTTTACATGAAAACATTGCGCTATTACGTATGGAAGTGACCACACTGAATACCGACAAGGAGGAAGTGGGGAGGAGTTATCAGGCACAGGTTAGCGAATTACGTAGCAAGCTTGAAACGTTGGAAGGGGTGCTTGAACAAGAAAAGGAGGCGCGTAATAATGCCAATGCAAGTGTCGACGTTGAAGTTGGTTTGTACATTTATTATAATTATATTTTATTAAATCTAATTTTGAACATAATTAATAATTTATTTTAATTTATAGAAAAAGTTAAAGTGGAAAAAGAAAAGATTCAAGCGTCTTATATGCAAGTTAGAGCAGAACACATAAATTTATTACGAGATGTAAGTATTTGAGGTTATTAAATTAATTTTGTTATTCTTAATTGAGGTTATGTCATATAATTTCGTTGTGTAGAAAGCGAAAGTTGAAAAAAATTTAAAAACAACTGAAAAGTTATTGTCGGATAACCAAGCGCAGTATAAAGAAATCGAAGACAAGATGGCATCGGCGGAAAAAAAGATTGAGGCGTTAGAAATTCAATTGCGTGCTGCGCAGGAAACATCAACGAAACTTGAGAGTCTTAAGCTTGGGGAACAAGGCAAAGAAGATGAAATTGAAGTAAGTTTTAGTTAATTGTTAATGGCTTTAAAATAATTTGGTTATTTTGTGTGTATAGAGTCTTAAACTACAAATTGAAGAAATAAACAAAGAAAAAGCAACGTTGGTAAATGATTTACAAAATTTTAAAACACAAAACGACGCGTTGGAAGATAAACATAACGTATTACAACAAAAGTTTACTGACAAAGAAAATGAAATTATACAATGTAAGTATTTTAATTATGAATTTGTGGTTATGTTGACCTATTTTGTGTTTTTTTCTTTTTTTTAGTAAAAATTAACTCTGAAACTAAATTAAAAGAATTACTAAACTCTTGTATTGAAACAAATATTCGTATAGTGCGACATGCTATCGAAGAATTGGATAATCCCGCACTTTCTGGTTTGATTTGTTCACCGGACTATCTAAATAGTTTATCGACCGGATGTGAGGAAGCAGTAACGTCCGCTCTTTCTGCAAACAGTAGCGAAATGGCTATGTTGTGTGATATTGCGTCGCGAATTGCGTACACACATGCGAATTATGTTATTCAAGGACGAGCTACATCAAATACATGTCCGGATATTTCATTTGGAGAAAGTAAGTTTTCTCAAAATTTATTTTGTTTGGTTATTTAGTTTCATAATATTAAATAAATTATAGAAATGGCTGATTCTTGTAAAGTATTAGGCCAAACTGTGGTGAAATTGTTAGAAAATATGAAAACCACTGATGATTTATCCAAAGAAGTCGATGCTAGCAAAGAGTGTTTGATTATTGTACGAAATTATACCGAAGAATTGAACGGTTATGTGCGTGGTCATTCTAGTGAGAATCTAGAAACGATGTTGGAGGAAGAAATGTTGGCTATGGATAAAGCCATTGAAGATGCGGTGCGACAAATGGAAGAAATGCTCAATAAATCACGTGCAGATCATTCTGGTATTAAATTAGAGGTTAACGAACGTATCTTAGATAAATGCACAACACTGATGGAGGCGATACGTATTTTGGTGCAAAAGTCGCGACATCTACAGGCGGAAATTGTTGGGCAAGGCAAGGGTACTGTTAGTAGTAAAGAGTTCTATAAACGAAATCACCAATGGACTGATGGGTTTATCTCTGCTGCTAAAGCAGTGGGCGCTTCAGCTAAGTTTTTATTGTAAGTTGTAAATTTAAGTTAACCGTTAACCTTTAAATGGAAAATTAAAATATGTGTTTTTTTGTTGGTTAGGAGTGTTGCTGATAAAGCAGTTGCAATGGACGGTAAGTTAGAACCCTTAGTAGTGGCAGCGCAGAATATTTCTGGTTCCACTGCACAACTTGTCGTTGCGAGTCGAGTCAAAGCGGATAGGAATAGTTCGAACCTTCAGGAATTATCGGCAGCGTCCAAGAATGTCACCAATTCAACGGCGGCTATTGTAGCGACTGTGAAAGACTGTGGCAAACTGATTGATGAAACAATTGACGTTGATACCAGCAATCTGTCGTTGCATAACTCCAAACGTCTTGAGATGGATTCGCAGGTTCGTGTCTTGGAGCTTGAGAAAGAGTTGGAGATGGAGCGGAAACGATTGTCGCAGTTACGGAAGCACCATTATCAATTGGAGGAAGAGGTTGAGTCCCAGCTTAGTAATGGTAACTATACGACACCGTTTGGTGCGAAGGCGAACGTTAATTAAAAATTGGTAAGTCTGTGGAGCGCTAACACCATATGATGGATATTATGATGATGATGATCATGATATAAAGATGCTTTGTAGCTATTTTGTACGCGCATTTTATATTTATATTCATGTACTATTGATCGTTACATTTATGTGGCGATACAATATGAACTGAAGTTTGGGGAGTATATTCAGAAGATATGGAATGCATTAGTGTGGCAGTAGGCACAATAGTGGTAGTAAGAATGACCACAATAACAAACAATAATATTACTAATTTATAAACGTTATGTTATTATAATTCTGAAATTTATTTATAGTTTTTGATATTACATTGTAATCCTTTATCATTTTATCATTTCCTGTAATCTAAAAATCGTACTGAAAATGGAATATTTGCTTTGTTCAAAGCAGACATCATTCATAGGTGTTTATTGACGATGTATATCGCACACAAAAGTTAAAATTCTTAAAAAATAAGATATAATAAAATTGCAGTCATAGGGCGGCATTTTCTTCAATGCCAAAGGGCGGCACAAATCTTAATCCGGCCCCGAGTGCAGCAATTGTGTGCGCTTCGCATGAACACGTACACTAGTCGATGCGTGTAAGTAGTAGTGCGGCAGTCGTTTGCGCTTCGTAACGCTTCGCACCACATCGTATTTAGTGTGTTT
>JARJDS010022443.1:0-12201 GCA_030264155.1 Atheta pasadenae | reverse complement strand
CTATCTCCTCGTGGTAACGTTGGTAACAACCCGGTAGTGGAAAAGAGGAAAATGCACTTCAAAGCAAAATTCCGTTCCATTTGTAAGATATACTTCAATTAACTAGATAAACTAACAATACCTTTTTGACGTTTGTTTGCTTGCATGTTGATCAATTCTTGAAGCATGTGCAATTTATGACAACATTTCAGAGTGTAAATTTAACAGAAACCTGAAATGTTGTTTATTATAAAGTTTTGCGTGTTTCGTTGGAGCATTGTGGGAGAACGCAGGAAATAAAAACGTTTTCATTTTAGGACATGGCTGAAAGGGGCAATAATCCTTATATTTCTGCTGGGGCTGACATGGACGTTCGGATTCCTCTATTTGAATAAAGCGACGGTTGTGATGGCCTACATTTTCGCAATTTTGAACTCGCTGCAGGGATTCTTCATTTTCGTCTTTCATTGCGTTCAAAACGAAAAGGTAAGTTCCACAAACAACAGCGTGTATTCAAATGATTCGCCCAAATGGTGATATTAAAAGATGTCGTGGAAATAAACGTATTGGATTCGTTTTACAGGTGAGGAAGGAGTATCCGCGCTTTATTAGGAAGCATTCCTGGCTTCCTAAATGTCTGCGTTGCTCGAAGCCAAACGTGGCGGGTGGTAGCAGCAGCGGCGGCGGCAGTTCGGGCGTTGGCAAGGAAGGCCGCACTAGTCTCTACCCGGGTTCAAATGGCAATCCGTCCGCGCCACCGGACAATTCTGTTCTTTCACAACACGGGACAAGTGTGGGTACCAACAATATAGTCTCCAATAACCTTAATAACGTGCGTCCCGCCGTTCAGTCGGTTCAGTTCCTCCCTCGAACCGAACTCAACAATGCTAGCACCACCGCGATGAACCACAACCGGCTGCATAATATTACGCAACAAGGTACCCGGCGCCCGCGAAATGACGATCGACGTTTATTTACTCGAGATGCGTGTTGCGTGCCAAAATAATAAATTCTAAGCTGGCATTTCGCTCACGGTCTCTGGTAATCGTTGATCGGTCTTTCGAGGTACACCATGTCATAGGAAGCGTCTCTTCCTGTTTACGTTTTGTTAATCTGAGCTGCTTACTAACTACTGTGGTGCTCTGTGGTGGTGCGTGCATTGCGTGCCTCCTTACTCTCTACTACTTCGCATGCGTGCCTTGTGGTAACCGTAGAACTAGCTATAATTAACAACCCTACGCTTACCGCTTACCTTTGAGCCGGACTTTCAGTCGTATCTGTTTGGTTCGTGTGAGTGTGTGTGTGTGTCTTGTGCTTTGTCAGCGCTGCGCGACTTGGTGAAGGAACCGTCTTCCCTCTTGTTACAGTTGCAGCGAGATTGGAAAGCGCAGAGCTTGAGCAACATGAATCGGGTAGGCAATGTTTCGCCGCCCGCTACCACAATGGCTGCCACGCTAAATCGGCAGCCACAGCGAGCGGGCGACGCCGCTATAGAGCCCCCTGCCACCTCTACTCTACCTTATATTCGTAACTTCTATAAGCAATCCGCTATCAATGCTAACCTACCTAAGTCTGCTTCAACTTGGGGGCCTCTACATAATCCTTTACATTGGAAGGTTCGTAATGTAGAAAGACTCTCATTAGGATTACACAAAATTACACACACGAAATTTTTATTTTGAAAACAATGTAGCCCTAGTGCATTTGCGTTTTTTGACAATTTGATCTTGATGGAGCCTTTCTATCAGTGGGTACTGCTTCAAGCTTCTTTACTTATCTCCTTTTTCGTTCGTACTAATATCTTAAACCCAAACAAATCAAAATCATTAGGATTTGCTATAGCGTTGTGTTATTGTTTTCACAGAACATTTCTTTTAAGTCAAACAGCCGTGACTCTGGCCATGGTGGGTCTGAGCAGGAGGATTCGCCGCGATCTCACGTCGTGCTACCAGATGGGAGACTCAACAACTTCAAGGACAATCGCCGACAGCCGTACGTGTCCGAATACAATCACCACACCTTGGGGACTAACATGCAAGGCGCAATTGACTATGGTCGTCGTACCGATTCATTGCCTCACCCCAAAAACCTCCCTCTAACACAGCACGCCTACCGAAAGAAGAATGGCGGCACGCTACGTTCTAACGCACCCTGGAACCACACTTACTCTGAGATTCACGACGCTAGGATGCAACGCGCTGCTGGCGGCTTTGGTTTACCTGAAGACGATCCTGTCTACGAGGAAATCGAACGCAACGAGATTCAGGTGTCAGATATGAGCGACGAGGACGGAAAGCGTCAAAGCGATATGTCGCGACAATCCTCCCGCTCTTACGGCGACCATCGCCCGCTCATTCCCTACAGCCCAGCGACAGAGCATAGCGTGCTAGCCATCGATCCACATGCCATGGACATCTACCAGAGCAGGCGGATGTATCGTGGAGACGCGCGCTCGTTGGCGGCGGTTCTTAACGGCGACACCGTGGTGTGCCATCTCCAGCCGCCAGAGTCGTACCCGCATCCGCACGATCCGTACGCCTCCGGCACGTTTGTTTTGCCACCCTACGGCGATAGTTAGATACGGCTACTCCATAAGTGTATATCTGTGATTCCTTGATCAGACTTTTCGGTCATTATGTAATTATATAAGTAAGCTCAGAACGTGTGAACGAGTTGATACTTATGAAAAGTGATACATTTTATAATGAACTATTTTACTAATTAATTTATAAATAAACAAACGCAAGCAAATTAATAGGTTGCGATTGAGAATGTGGGAAATAATTAGGTGCATTCAAAGACGTCTATGGCAGACGTGAAATATTCGAGTCAAACCGTTATATTATTGATTTCGCTCTGTAATCGATTGTACATTTTTAGAATTTTGGTATTCTGTTAGCGATGCAAAAGAAACAAAGCAACAAAAACAAATTAGAACCGATTCATTCAACTTACAGTGTACATTTGATCTCATAATTGAAACGGAAAACTCACAAACAACAGTTTATTCCAAAGTTGAAAATTTTGTCTTCATTTTAGCAAATACTTGTTGTATAAAATCGTAGAGCACAAATTTACTTAAACGTACGAAATCATCATACTCTTGTACAAAGAGGTTCTATATGCTAATCCTTCCTTGGGCCATGCAGTTATTGTTCAGTCAGACATTACAACGCAATTAATCATGCATTCTAATGAGTTAACAGTTCTGTGCTTTTCTATGATAGCTTATTTGTACATACAGATTTTAGCAGGTAAAGAAGCAATGCAAACATTCATTCATTAAAAAAAACACTGCGTTTGAAATCTTCATACGATTGTTTGCAACTCCAACATTGAGTAATGAACAATCTGGGCCGATGACAGAGACAGATATTTTTATTCCTTAAACGTTTATTTTATATGTATTTATTCGCCTTATTTTATACCACGACTTGTGTCTTTGTCATTGGCGCCGCAACAACTTGTAAATGAGGAATGTATCAAGATGGTAAGAATGTATCAAAATATTAGTTATTATAATGTTGAATAATATTATGTTTATTGTAAATAATGTATAGTGCTTTGTACATGTTGACAATTAGTCAGAGAGAAAAAGTATTGTTAATGCTGCTATGCCATAGACATAGCTGACAAACATACACCATTATAAGAAATGTATTAAATTTTAAAATTAAACTTCAAAGTCTGACCAATAAAATGAATCTTTTTTTTAAGCGTTTATGCTTTTTATGATTTACATTTCATTTTTCAGGGTATCAATACTTCTGGAAATCACATTCACATTCGTTGTTCATTTGTTTGTTTACATTTTGACACTCTTGATATTTTGTTTTTTTTTTAGAGTTGAAAGTGAATTGTTTTCGTTATTCGTTTGTTTTCAAGCACTTTGATTGACCTTGGCGTTAGGAACAAAAAGTCAATTACGGACAAACCTCACGACGTCTCAAACCCAGCCTAAACCCATTATCAGGTGCAAATTTTAAGGATTTCTTTGTTAAGGTAAGCGACACCGATGTTTTCTTGATAACATTAACCTCAAACTTTGGTAGAAGATGAATGATTACAATTTTTGTTTCCAACAGGGCAAAACGAGTCCTAATCCAAACGGTAAATACGTGTAAGGCACGATTTCACGATTTTGTGGACATTTTCCGACGAAAAACGTTAAATAGTTAATAAAGGTTAAATAGTTCTGGATTTGGATAGTACCGTGGATCACGTTGAATACTACCAGTAGGTATACCGATACCATTACCCACTTTAAGGAACTTCTTTGTCATTTATTGGCGCAATTGTAAATTGTTTAGTTCTTTTTTTCAAGACAAATAATTAAGTAAAGTTTAGGAAATAATTTAAGTATTAAAACTAATTATTTATAATTGTTTTAGTGCAGAAATTAATAAACTAGTTATTTGTTAATATTTTAGTGAAAAAATCATATAGTAATGTTTATAAACAAAAAAGTTATTAACGTTTTAAAATTTTAAAACTTTTTTCTTGCTTGTCAAGTTATAAGTCCAAATTTTAACCGCTAGATGTCGTGTTAAGTTTTAATGTTAATTGTTTAAATACCTATGTTGTTTTTAAAGGTAACTGAATTTTGATTTCATTAAAATTCTCAAAATAAATATGTTTATGTACTAACAAGTCTGGAGTTTAATAAACAATGAAATAGTGTTGAAATTCTTAGTAGTTTATTTCATATTGCATAATAAGTTTAACAAATTAACGAAAAAAAAGAACTATGTTTATAAGTCATCGTTGCCTTCTAATGTCTCGTGATCAGCGTCTTCGTAGTCGGCTTCTCCGTCTCTGGTGATTTGTGCTTAGGTACAAGATAAATTTGCTTTGTTAAAAATGAAATAAAAGATTCAAAACAAATGAAAAAGAAAATGTTTAATCTTGGAACTTACAACCAAAACTGTTTTGGATTGTTATGGAAGACAATCCTGGGACAGGATTCGCCATAAAATCTTGTATCGCATTCTTAAACTCAGGTTGCATGTAATCGAAGTATCTGGTGTCAATGCAAATGTTCATGGGTTCTTGCACAGGGTCCACAACTTCTGGTGCTTCCATAGCTTTGAACAATTAGTGTAATTAGTAAAATAAAATTATTTCCTTTTAGAAATAGATTTATTATTTTGTTAGGTTAGGTTTAGATTTGAGGTTATGTGTGTGAATTTTATTACTTACGCATTGGGGGGAAGGGTGGGCATGGCGGGTATGGGTTTTGAGCATTTATTGTGAATACTTTTAGTAGTAAAACTAAAACAAGTTCTAGGTTTACCATGATCAATATAATTTTTGTTTTGTTTTTTGGTTTAAAACTTATTTGTTTTATATTTTATTTCAACTCACGAAATGGTTGCTTTTATAGTGGTTTTTTAATTCAAATTGATTTTTCATGGTGCTGTATACAATATAAAAGACAATACGATAATTTGTGATATTTCTTTGAACATGATTGGATTTGTTTTTGATTAAATCGAAAAATTGTATAATTTCACGCTTCAATTTATTTTTGTAATGCTATTAACTTTATTTCAAAGTTATATTTACGTAACATTTATTGAAATTTGTTCAAGAAACAATTCTTTATAAGTATTTTTATTAAAAACATTTCGATTTATTTATGAAATTACCAAAGTTATGACGGAAAAACTGGAATGTTATTGCTTGGGTTCGTTCGTAAATGTACAATTTGTTATCAAAAACGTAAACTTTAATAATTTGTATTGTTTTTGAGATAATTTATTTTGGTTATCACTAAAACATTTTTATACAGTTATACTTTTAAATATATTATAAGACGAGTGACCAAAAATACGATTTTTTTTAGAAAATTGTTGTTAAACTTGATATTTACCCAACACAAACGATTTTTATAAATTTTTTGTGTTTGATTGTAAAAATAAACATTGTTTCTAAATTTTATTTATCAATGAAATTATATAGATGATAAAACAACTCTTTGGGAGTATTTTAGTACAAACAAAGTTGATTTATCTTTAAAAACACAAAAGTTATGAAGGAAAAACAAAAATGTAATTACATGGTTTTGTAAATCTAAAATTTGGAAACCAAAACTAAAATGTTAATAACTTTTAAACTTTTTGAGATAATTTAATTTGGTTTTCATAAAAATGTTTTTAAATATCTATACTTTGAAATAAATTATATAACAATTAACAAAATTTAAGAATTTTATAAGAAAATTGTGACTGAATTAGATGTTTGCTTAACACAAACGTTTTTTTATCACTTTTTTGTGTTTAATTGTAAAAATAAACAATGTCTCAATATTTATTAAACAATTAAATTATATAGATAATAAAACAACTTATTGGGAGTATATTAGAACAAATATAATTGATTTATTTTTAAAAACACAAAATTTATGAGGGAAAAACGAAAATGTAATTACATGGTTTTGTAAATCTAAAATTTGGAAACCAAAACTAAAATGTTAATAACTTTTAAACTTTTTAAGATAATTTAATTTGGTTTTCATAAAAATGTTTTTAAATATCTATACTTTAAAATAATTTATATAACAATTAACAAAATTTAGGAATTTTATAAGAAAATTGTGATTGAATTAGAAGTGTACTTAACACAAACGTTTTTTATCACTTTTTTGTGTTTGATTGTAAAAATAAACATTGCTTCAAAATTTTATTTATCAATAGAATTAAATAGATGATAAAACAACTCTTTGGAAATATTTTAGTAAAAACAAAATTGATTTATCTTTAAACACACAAAAGTTATAAAGGAAAAACTAAAAAGCAATTACTTGGGTTTGTAATTCTAAAATTTGAAAACAAAAACTAAATCTTTAATAACTTCTAAACTTTTAAAGATAACTTATTTTGGTTTTCACCAAAATACTCAAAAATATCTATACTTTAAAATAAATAACATAACAAGTAACAATATTTATGAATTTTACAAGCAAATTGTGACTATATTAGATGTTTACTTAACACCAAAGTTTTCTATGACTTAATTGTGTTTGATTGTAAAAATAAGCATTGTTTCTAAATTTTATTAAACAATTGACTTATACAAATGATAAAACAACTCTTTGGAAGTATTTTCGTAAAAAAAATGTTAATTTACCATAAAAAACACAAAAGTTATGATCTTAAAACTAAAACAAAATTAAAATCACAAAATCAAATTTTGTTTTTAACCTGAAACAATAAAAAACCTTTGCATTTTATTAAACATCTCGTACGTTTTTTGTCATAAATAAATTAACTGTTTTCTAAAACAAAACCAAAAACCAAAGAAACAAATCCACATATTAAATAATAATGTAATTGCTATTAAAATTGCATAAATCTATCAAACATAAATAAAATTACATCAGACATAAATTAACTTAATAACACAAATCACTTTTTACATTTGCTAATAGCTAAATGTTTAAATCTCCACTTGCAGTTGCGTGAATTTAAGGAACACTTGCTCTAAACTTGATTGTCCTAACGAATAATCTTCAATACCCAACTCAGCCTTAGATCCTTCCATAATTCCAAACATTTTGGACCATGGCAACCCCGAATTCGGTATCGAGAACGTTATCATTTCTTGATGGCACTCATGAGCGACAGCTGAAGGAATATTTGCCGTCACACACTCGACTAATTTACGCATAGCTTCCGTATAATCATGTTGTTTCTTCAATTTAACAATCAACGAAAAACCGCGCGCAAATTTGTTCTTTAAATGTTGCGTAGAACCAATACACTTAAACTGACCGTTGACCATGATAGCCAAACGAGTACACAATGCTTCACACTCCTCCATGCTGTGTGTGGTTAGGATTAAACATTTTCCTTCATCACGAAGTTTACACAACGCGTTCCAGAGATGACGTTTTGTAGCTGGGTCCATTCCTTTAATAAATTAAGACACAAAATTAGTCATATTCATTAAAATTAAAGGTTGTGTAGATTTAAATTGAGGTTATGTAGTGGTGACAGCTTTAAATTGAGGTTAGGATCACATACCTGTCGTTGGTTCATCCAAATAAATAATTGGTGGATCCCCAATCAACGCAACTGATGTGCTGAGTTTTCTTTTGTTTCCCCCTGACATTTCCCGAACTTTTTTGTCGAGATGTTGAATAAAATCGAAGCGTTTTGCTAAAGATTCCGCGATTGGATTCACTTCGGATTTGTTGTATCCCCGCAATAAACAAAACACCATGATTGTTTCCCGTCCAGTTAAGTCATCAAACAAAGCATCGAATTGTGGGCAATAACCTAAAAAATTTTAAGGTTATGGTTAGAAGAAGGTTATGTTGTCCTACTAAAACAAAACAAAAACAAAACAAAGCGTGGGGAAAGACTAACTTACCAATTAGTTTGTAGACATCTTTCATATTGTACTTTAAGTTTAATCCTTTCACGAAAACATCCCCAGATGAGATATCTTCATCCCCCGTGATCATTTTAAACGATGTTGTTTTGCCTGCACCATTAACACCTAACAGTCCAAAGCATTCGTACTTCTTCACACCTAAACAAAGACCTTTGACGGCATGAAAACGTTTGGAAAATTGTGATCCGTAAAATTTCTGCACGTTCCTCAAAATGAGGTTATAATCCTTAATGGTGTTATTGTCCATATCGCGTATTTTCCGCATTTCTGCAGCCACATCATCATCCAAGTAAGGATCATCGATAGTGCCCTTGTTTTTCGAAAACATACGTTGCAATGTATACAAGCCCGCGTCGAAGATTTTTAGTTCTTTTGCGAATACTAACACCACCATTATGCAGCCCATCAACAAAGAAATTAAAATATTCCGACCAATACCTGGTCTCTCCATGGCGTAGTAATCAGTTTCCTGTTGCTTGCATTCTGGTGTTAATTCTACCGCAAACAGCCAACATTGGTCTTCAGTTACAGGATATCCTGCGTTTGCTGCTGTTGTCAAGCATGCTTCGACTAGTTTTAAGCATTGGTTGATGCGTTGGAATTCGAAATTAGTGTTTCGGATGCCATTACTTATAGCGTAATGAGGTATGAAGAGGCAAATCAAGTCTAACACTTTGGCAACGTAGACAAGATCCAAAGCATCAAAGTAAAGAATTTCTACAACGATGAAACCAAAGATTCCAAAGATAATGGCGTATAAGATAACGCGCATGAATGCTGATGAGGGTAAATCGTATTGGAAAGACATTACGTAGATTAGGGGTATCATACAGGAACCAAAACAGAAGAACAGCAGCAGAAGATTTCCTGGAAACATAACCACAAATTAGTAAACAGAAAATTTTTAAATATGTTAGTTTTGCGTTAAAATGTTTAAGTTTAAAGTTACATTTATTAATTTTTAGTGTAATACGTTTATAAATAAACTAATTATTTGTTTTTATTTAAAATTTGAGGTTGATAGCTGTCAA
Organism: Atheta pasadenae; assembly: GCA_030264155.1. NCBI lineage: Eukaryota > Metazoa > Arthropoda > Insecta > Coleoptera > Staphylinidae > Atheta > Atheta pasadenae. The sequence continues at coordinate 2,794 of JARJDS010022443.1, read as the reverse complement.
AATAGCAAAGTTATAAGCAAAACTTTAAGCAAAACGTATTTTTTTGTTCAAAAATTTTTTTGACAAAAAATTTTCAAACTTCAATAACTTTTTAGTGTTTAAAGATAATTTAATTATTTTTTTACCAAAACACTCTTAAATGTTTATACTCTTAAACTAATTACTTAAAAATAATGAAAAAGAATAAATACTATATAAAAATTGAGTATAAACTTAAATCTATTTTTTTAACTCATAATCTATTTTAATTTCATTCATTGCAAAAATTCAATGTTTAAACGTTTTATACCACTATGAGCTTTTAAGGGTAGATGAAACAACTCTTTTTAAGTATTCCCCTAAAAAATAAATCAGTTATCTTTAAAAACAAAAAAGTTATGACTAAAAAACTAAAAACGCGCAGTTTGTACTTTAAATATATTAGAAGTAGTTTAGTTTTTATTGAATATCTTCTGTATTTTTGAAGATAAATAAATTATTTTTTCACCAAAATGTTTTTAAATACCCATGCTTTTAAGCTTTTAATATATACCGTAACTAAATTATTAAATACTACCCAAAAAGTGTCTTTAAACTAAATGTTTCATAAACTTCTGTAATTTAAGTTGCCTAACTTTAAAATACTCACCAATCGATTCACCCTCTTTGAACCCTTCCTCTTGGAAGCACAGCAATGTAATAATCAATACTACAATTGTTATAATGTACGTGCACCAATCCCAGACATACGACACAATCCAAAATGTAAACGCGTTGATTCCAGACACAAATTGTAAATGTTTTGCTTTACACACGCGTTCTCGTACGTAGAACAAAACGTAAAACGCTGATATAAACGACATACAAATACCAATATTTACAGCCATTTGGAAACCCATATTGTTGCCTTGTTGTAACAATTGAAACTAAACGAAAAACAAACAAAACAAAAAGTTTTAGATTAAAGTCTATGTCGTCACACCATGTTTGAGGTTATGGTCGTGGTTATAACACCTAATAATTACCTTAGACTCAGCTGTTAAGGGCAACGGATGATTATTTAAGGTTAATTCTAATTTAGGGTTGATAGTCTTCAAAAGTACGTTGTACATAAAATTAAGTACCAATGGCGGCGTGTGATACGGTTCGTTATTAAACCAGCCTAACATATGATTCATTCTTGGCGAATTTTCGTCGTCATTATTAAACTCTGCACCTACGATATATGAAGATCTAAAGGTTGCTGGTTCAGATGAAGCAATAGCCAACACAGATTCTGATATGTTTGACACGAGTTTGGCTACTAATCCTTGAGATTTAATCCAACTCTTTGAAGCTTCACAAAACTTATCTGAATTCCCCGCGCAATTTAACAAAGTTATTGGGTCACGATACGCGGATAATTCTATGGGCAAACTAGGAAGTTCTTTTGTTGCGGAATTTTGCCCGGAGACAATTGCGAGGATCAACAGAATCACCGGAATCAAAAATTGCACCAAAAGCAATTGCCAAGAACGAATGGTACTCAATGCACGTTTGATAATCATAGCTAGAATTTGGTTTTTCAATAAAACGAGGCCAGAGGAACGTGGAGAAGTACCCATTTCGAGATTAACACTGTTACCACCCTCAATAGCGTGATTAACTCCGTTTTTGTTTTCCATGTTGTGCAGCGTATTATCAGCGCCCACTCTGTAATTGAGGTTAGGTAAATATAAATTATAGGCAACTTTATATACACCGTAATGTTATGCAACTAAACTTACTTCATGAAAACTTCTTCTAAAGTTGTTAACGAAATGCCGTAACTTCCAACACCTAAATTCGCCAAGTTAGATTCCAAATGTGACAACATCTTCTCAAAGTGAACGGAATCCTCTTCATTTAACAAATACGTTAATTCCGATCCAATGTTTGAGTCGACTTTAACATGTGGAATAAACAGTTTCAACGTATTGGTAACTTTATCAACATTACAATGTGTTAACTTGTCCATAATCAACCTGTAACCAGCGCCGTACTTCTTCTTCAAGAAGAAACTGGACCCGCAACATTGTAACTCTCCCCCCGCCATGATCGCAATTCTATCGCCTAACAAATCAGCTTCGTCCATAAAATGTGTGGTCAACATAATCGTTCTTCCTTTCTTTTGACTTTCAACTAATTCCCACAACGCCCTTCTTGCGGAAGGATCCATACCGGCAGTAGGTTCGTCCAACATAACTACCTTAGACCCTCCGCAGAATGCGACAGCTACTGACAATTTACGTTTCATGCCACCTGATAAAGTCTGTGATTGATTATTACGTTTATCTGCAAGTTGTAGCAACGCTAAGTAATCGTTGATTTCGGTTTGAATTGCTTTGCCTTTCATTCCCTTCAACCGACTGAAGAAGTAAATATGTTCTGCAACTGTTAGCTCATCAAAGAGAATGTTGTGTTGGGGACATAGGCCTAAACTTGATCGAACTTGATTCATTTCCGTGCGGAGGTCGTGTGAGTTTATAACTGCAGTGCCATCTGTTGGTTGTTCAAGGCCGGTCAACATTGACATTGTGGTGGTTTTACCGGCGCCGTTGTGGCCCAACAGCACAGTGATTTGGTCTTCGTACATTTTCAAATGCATTTGATTGACAGCGGTTTTGTCCCCGTAGATTTTTGTTAAGCCACGGATATTAATACCAGCATTTAGACCTTTTGGATCATCTTCGTATCTTGTTCGGTCGGAAGAGTTAAAATCATTTAAAGCAGTACCTGCGTATAAAATATTAGAATATTTTTATTTGCACATTTGTTGATTTTTCTTGCGTTACAA